>OX387422.1:64171883-64390175 GCA_947563755.1 Lochmaea crataegi | reverse complement strand
GGCAGTGGGGAGTTTGCGTCCACGGCACGTCTTTTCTTACTGTACGTCGTAGCTTGAATTACGAATTTCCTTAGCTTTGGTCGCCGAATTACCCCAATAACAGATGGCGCCAAAATTATTCAGAATGTTATATACATCCACAAGAGCTGTGTTGCAAAGTTTCTTATTTTGGGTACTTATGCCAAAGTTGCAATTTGAAGTTCATTATTAATATTGTATTGTGTTCGTTGTGTCATTGTTGTGCTTCGTTGGGTGTGCATTTGGATTATTGTTTTATTTGAGAATCTCTGAACGTTGATATATATTTCATTTTTAAGGTAAGTAGACATTATTACAATTAATATACCTATCTCTTCTTTTTGTAAAACCAGAAAATCTATAAACTGAGAATTTTGGATACTGATTGGTTGCATTATTAAAAATGGACCAATCGGCTTTTAAAAATTATTCACTTACAGTAAATTCTTAATTAAGTTGAGCTTAGTTAATCACCGTAAATAATATTACAAATTAGTCTCTAGGATTCAAATTTTAATTCTTTTAATTTTTATAAGTATTCTTAGCTCAGTTGCGTTTATACATCAGTACCTATCTTGGTTAATAAGTAAATCTAAATTATATTAAGAGGGCGTTAAGTGTATAAATGCTACAGCTTATAATTTCCAAAAAAAACTGTATATTTAGCGACCTATACTTGAAATGTATCAATATAACAAATAATCACTTTATCAATCAGCTCGTTGTGTGCTTAGTCAGTAGAGAATAAATAAATTCTATAAATTCATTATAATATGAATGTCGACATTTTTACCTGATTATAATTTAAATCTTCTTTTCGATATTTCAGAAATGGCTGGAAATAAGTGTGTTTATTTCAAGTGTGGAATAAGTAAGAGATCAGATCATACAATTAAAATGTACCGATTTCCTGTAAATGACCCTACCGGATGTCAGAAATGGATCATACACTCGGGTGAGTTATCCTTCCGACGATTATTTTTCATAGAGGAGTAAAAAATAGTGAATGTGAATAAATATGTGTGTATGCAAATTTCCAAAACTAAACATAAGTATTTGATTATCGTCAAATAGAGACAATTCGTCCAATAGTTTTTTCTGATAATGAGCTTATTTGTTTTATGGTTGCATTGCATATTATACGAGTACAAGAATTTAACTAGTACAAATTCCATATCCGTTAAATCTTAAATTTATCAAAAGTACTTGAATCCTGCCTAAATTTAAATTTTGCAACTACCTTTATGGTAAAGTAACAGAATAAAAAATTATTGAAAATATTTCAAACTTATATAGGTAAACACAACTAACCGAATACAAAGGGTTGGACATTTACTTATAATATTCCACGAAAACTGAAATAATGGGAAATAGTATTTTTTGTTATTTATTTTATGTTTATGAACTAAGCACGTAATAAGGTATAGTGGATCTGTGTGTTTATAAACGGGAGCTACCCTGTCAATAAGATAAATATTTTACCTGTTCAAATGTTTACAGACTGTTTCTTTTATCATATGGTTATTAATACATACTATATTCTAGGCCGTAATAGATTGACAAAATGGTAACTATTATGGAGAACATTATATTTGTTGAAAAATTTACAACGATTTCCTCCATTCTTGAGTTATACTGGGAGAACTAAAAAGGCTGCTTTTGGTTTTTTCAGAATAGAATTTTTAAATAAAAAAATATCAAAGACCAGCAAAGTTTTATTTGAACACGAATTTACATATAGACATGTACCAACAAATCTTCGATACGACGTTTCGTGTCTTCACGAGGCTAACATAATTTTTTTTAAGTAGAGGATATGCCTATTTATTGTAATTATTAGTCGATGTTAAATATTCAAATTAAGCGATATATCACACTTCAGATTTTTATGACGTTTTATCTCAAATAAGTAATTCATTAATGAGAACAATTCTTAAATACGTTCCTGTCGTAGTTATTTTATAAACTTGTTTTGATTTTGCCAAAAAAATGTACCGAGAGCCTTACTTTGGACCTTACCTAGTGTTTTGATATAAAATAAGATTTTTTTTAAACAAATATAATGTCCCTCCATAATACAGTTACCTTGTTGTCCATTTAATTGTCTTAGTATCTATTACGGTTTAGGTTTAGAATATAGTAATGCTACCATATTATGATAATAGAAACAGCCTGTATGAAACTATGGAACAAATTAATTATTTAAAAAAATGAAACATTTAAAAAATCCTCGAGAAGATCAATTTTTATTTTCAACTACAGTAGTTTGTGTGTTTATAACGTTATGACTTTACTAAATATGACGCCCTTGATAGATTTTTTAATGGTATATATATTTTTTATTTCAATTTAATAGGTGATGATTTCAAAAAATATATGACTCATGCTTGATTTATAACAGATGTGTGAATAAAATCATTTTGTTAAATTAGTAGGAGCAGTAATATAAATATATGTAATTCAACAATGAGCACAGTTTTAATTTTTCTATCATATTATTGTGTGCTCAATCCAATAAGTATAAATAGATAACACAATAAATAATATTTTCAATGATTATAATTTTCGGCAGTCTATTGTGAAACATTCAAGACCGGTCCTCAGTATTGGGTTGGTTGTGTACTCTTATCAGGAAGTGATGAAGCTGTCAAAAGGATGTCAGATTTTGCGTAGTAGTTCATAGAATAAATTTTTTTCTTTGATACTTATAAAGAATTTTTTGTTTATCGGGCTTATCCAAATTTTCACGTTGACCGGTAACTTTCAACACCAGGCAAATAAATATAATATTTATATAAAATTCAGATTATTCAAATATTTTTTGTACGTATATATTTGTTATTTTTTTTATTTCCGGTTTTGTTACGATTCTTGTGAATGGTCTTTTGTTTGATTTTAAAAACCCTTATTAAAGATAAGTATCATTGTGTTTTTACCGTTGTTGTATACCTACCAAGAAATTTCAATGATGAGTAGTTGTTTTGGGAATGTTAGAGCCGTATTACACAGCAAAGAATTATGCCGAAAATTACTCTGAAATTTACCACGAAAATTTTCGTCAATACAATATGCTGTATGACACGACCAAAAATTCTTGCGAAAATTTTCGGAGTAAAAATATAAAACATGTTCTATATTCTCTAGACAAAATTTTATAAAGTGCGCGAGAATCAGCGCAGAACCGCATAACTGGTTTGCTTGACATTTGACGTGGAGACATTCGGCCATTCCGCCATTATTCCAATTGGCAATCAAGCGTGTTTTAGATAGTGTTGTTATAGTTAAGTGGTGTATCTTTGTTATAGTAACACGTATCAATTTTATATATTTTTTAAGTCTTTTCTTATTTATTTTAAATTAATTAAACTGGAAAGTTGATAATGTCGTGGAGTCGGGATGAGGTGCAATTCTTAATAGAAGAGATTTAAAAATGGCCAAACCTCTACCAAGTGAAAGCGGCTAATTACAAAAATAGAAATTTAAGACGCCGGGCTTTGGAGGATATCTGCAATAATCTCAAAGTTTTAAAACCAGCAGTAACAATCCCAGAAATTCAATCAAAATTCCAAGCTCTTAAGCAAAATGCTACTAAAGAGCACAAGAAATACGTGGATTCCCAGAGAAGTGATGCTGGTCTGGAAGATGTAAGTTTTACATTAATTATATAGCTGTATAAACTCTTCATTCTATTCATAACATATGCTTTAATTAGACAAAGTAAAAACTAAGTCTTAATCTAATATTAAGTACACATAAGTTACAATATAGTAGGACTTGTTTGTCAAAAAATTGTGAGTTTCCCTTCAAGAATTATGTTTTATTTGCTTTTTAGACCTAATGAAATGCTCTAAATAGAGCAAAATAAATATGTTAGCATGAAAATTATAAAGTGCATTAGCTGTGAATCATGCTGCTGTTTCCGGTTTTTATCCTGTTGATTAACTTTTTTTTGTTTCCGTCTCTTGGGAAACATGAGTGATACCTTTTTATAAGCTAAAATATATTTGTTTTCAGATTGTGGAACCCTCCCTCTGGTACTATCCATTGATGAAATTTGTTTTTGACCAGTGTGAGCAAAGGGGCAGTATTGACTCAATGGAAGACATATTTGAAGAAAGTATGACAACAATGGTAAATATTCTTTCTTAAATATAACTTGTAGGTATGTTTGTTTAGATAAACAGAGAGTATAGTATTGACTGACTATAATTGATGAAAACGAAGGTTTAGTTTAGCTGTAAATTATACATACATATCTATACGATCTGTGACAAAGTTTACCACCTGCTATCTGGGTTCATTCTAAACATTCTTTTTAGAACAAACATGAGTGTGATTTGTTACTAGTAAATGTATTGAAATACGAGTATATTAAAAAATATATCTGTACATCGGAAGCAGAGAACACTTTGGAGAGAAAACGAGTTAATCATTTATAATGTAGTAGTACAACAAGATACAACTTCTTAATGAATAGGTACTACTGTATATATTATGAAAGCTATTCGAAAATAATACCCGAGTAGCTGAAATGCATAGGTGACAGCACACTAATGTTACCATTTTTTATTAATTCCCAAAACTTTTTTTTATGTGACATAGTGTCTCATGCTTCCGAGGTACAGATATATAAGTACATATAACTTCTAAACAAAAACGAATCAGACCCATTGTCATTTAAGAAAATATATTTTGAATTAACCCAGCTGGTGGCAAGTTTGTCATTGACTGATTCATTTGTTTTTATAGATTGAAGAAGATGGTGGTGACAGCACTGCTGAAGAAGTTTTTTCAGCAGTAGTTTCTCCAAGTGGTCTGTTGGAGGGAGCAGAAGTGCCGCCAGGAGTAGACACACCTCATAGAAGCTCATCAAAATGTAGCATGATATCTGGAGGCTCTCAACCTGGACCTAGCCGTAAAAGAAAAAAAAGCGATAACGATGATGGCATATTTGGGCAAGTGCAAGACACATTGAAGTGCATATCTCAAAGATTACAAGAAGACAATGTAAAAATTGATACAGGATCTCCAAACAGCCAATTTGGAAACTACATTGTTTCCAAATTGGACAAAATTACTGACGATTCTATCAGAGTTGACTTAGAAACAGAAATAGTGATTTTAGTGAATAATGCCTTGAAGAAATGTCGAAAATCTTAATAAATAATGCATATTTAATATATATACTGTTTTATTTATCCCATTAAGATACCAGAAAATACAGAGTAATCTAAATAAAAGCAACACAATGGCTTTATACAATATAAATTAATTCTAAAATTTTAAATGCAAAGCCTATTAAGTATGTATAAATACAGTTTTTAAAAAACATTAAAAATAAGGAATTTAATAAATAAAATACACTAATAGTCAAAATATGATGAATATACAAATAAAAAATTGAAAATACACATTGTAAAAAAAACAACATGTAGGAAAACTAACCAAAAAAAAATGACTACTAATATTTTAGAGGAAGGTATTTTATTTGGGTATTTGCTTAAAACCATTAATTCCCTCTTTGTACTGATTCGTCTTGCCAAGGAACAGATCCAGATTCAGAATTGAAAAATTCTAGAAATTCATTTCGTATGGCTTGTGCAGATGTCGTTGATTTATTGTGCAACTGATTTTGGACTTGTGGCAGTAAATTAACTGGTTGGATATTATCTACATCATCTGTGTACCGGCTGTTTTCGGTAATTAAAAAATTATGTAGCATTACACAAGTTAATGTTATCAGTTCTACTTTCTCAGGAGCCAAATGTATTTTTTGTAAAAGAATCCTCCATCTATTTGCCAAAATACCGAAAGCACATTCAACCATACGTCTGGCTCTAGAAAGGCGATAATTAAAAATACGTTTTTCATGTGTTAAGTCGCGAAGTGGAAATGGCTTCATGAGATGTTGAGATAATGGAAATGCATTGTCTGCAATAATAACATATGGTAATTTCTTTATTCTACCAGACAATGCTCTACAATTTGGCAGATTTAAAGTATTGCTTTGAATTTTTTCATACAATTTACAATTACTAAATACACCTCCATCACTCACTCTGCCATTTACACCCACATTCACATAAATAAATTTGTATTTAGCATCAACTAGTCCCAAAAGAATTATGCTATCAGTTCCTTTATAATTGTGATAAGTGGATCCAGAAGAGATGGGTGCACTAAAAGTTATATGACGGCCATCCAGAGCACCGATACAGTTAGGAAAATTCCAATTATGTTCATACTCTGCTGCAATTTTCAACCATTCCTCAGGAGTTTTTGGAAACTAAAAAAATTGTTTTTGTTCTATACCTTAATTTATCCATATTTAGGTAAATATTATATATAATATTAGATTCAACATCACTCGTTTTTACAATACAAGTGAATACATATAATTATACTTAAATTACCTTTAAATATTCTCTTTTCAGGTGCTTGCAGATTGCATGACAAGTATCTGGAATTATCTTAGATATGGTACTTTCATGAATTCTAGTACTATACATAAGGCTTCTATAAGTTTCCCCAGTAGCCAAGAATCTTAATGTAACATTAAGCCTAAAAGAAAATTACTTATATTAGGATATATTACAATCATAAATATATTCACTGAGAGGTGCACATATGAAGGGTAGAGAAAGAAGTCTTTGTCCACCCTTTGTAGGTAAAAATAAAATATATTTTAAAACTATTATTTAGTGGAAAATAAAACTATACCTATGTTCAGGGCTTATGCTTTCTCTCATAAAGGTGTCTTCTCTTTTGATATCCTTTGATACTAAATTTAAGAGCATATTGAACTGGGTAGTGTCTAGTCGTAAAAAGTTTCTGTAGGCAGTTGGATCCTCATACTTCAATTCTTTATTTAGCAGTGCCAAAGTTCCTCTTCCTTGCTTTCTTTGAATCCATGGTTTTGTCCATCGCTTTCTTTGTCTGCTCACTAATTGCCTTTTACGTAATTTGTAAACTAACAAACAACAAATTGTTGCAGCACCTAACATTACAAGTTCTTTGTTGTTTACCATCATTCAAAGGAAATAAATCCAATTCTTATACATATAATTAATCTTATAATAAAAGTTTGTTTGATTACCGTTTAGAATACCAATGTTTTGAATGTCAACTGTCAACCTGTAATTGACATTCATCATACATCATCTGTCACGAAAATAACCCATCTGCGCATGTGTATCGCATGAATTACTCCGAAAAATGTTGGCCGTGTAATACGGATTTTAAGAAAATGTTATAAAATTTTTGGAGAAATTTCTGGCAAAATTTTCGTGGTAAATTTCAGAGTAATTTTCGGCATAATTCTTTGCTGTGTAATACGGCTCTTACACAGGTATAGGATTATCTTAATACAATTCGGGAAATTCCAAACAAGGGTTTTACTGTAGTTGTTTATAGTTATGCTCGTTACAGAAATGAAATAAATTCAAGTTTTTTAAACACAAAAAAATACTTACTTTACCATAACCATTACAATAAATATGTATATTAACATTCATGTTCATTATTTCAGGTAATGCTGTTTTGGCAGTCCTAAGCCAGAAATCGCTAAGAAATAAGCTGATTTGTAGCAAACATTTCAGTGAAAATTCCACACCTGTAATTTTTAACCAATGAAAACGGGTTTTTTTGACAGATCATCATGGCAACGGATGAATTTTAGTGGAAATGTTTTCCTCGTGGGTACCCAACAGCGAATTATACTGGAAATTTTCTTGATAACACACAGTTCCTATCATAGCCCAAACGAGTCGGGTACTGGTTATAAAAAAAATAATTTACGAAAAACCAAAAAAAATTAGAACGTGATGCGTTCCGAAGCAGCACCCTGTATATCAAAGTTTGCAAAAAACATTTTGCGAATTTGAAAAAGTTTTAAAACTACAATAAATAGTTCACTTAATTTGTTGGCCATTCGAATTTTCCACTAACAATTTGTACTTGTTTTGATGTTTTTGTGTATTAAGTAACTAAAGAAATAAATCTTATCATCTTCAAGTGATAAATTATGAAAATCAATAATTTTCAAACGATTGAATTGTTACTACTTTGATTTGTGTATGTTGTCGTAGCCGTCGTAGTGCACAAGGTATATTACAGGACCGTCCTACTTGTAGTTTCTGATCATTTTTTCAAACGCGCTGGACACTTACGGTTTATATTTATGATAATTTTTGAATCAATAATTTTGTAAAAAGTGTAGTTATTATTTACCTAATTTAATATTTTTGTTGGATATTTTCTAATAAATTCGTTTATCAAAACTTTAGATGTTTTATTTTATTATCTAATATGTCGAATGCAATGACCTCACTTGGGAGGTGTGTACCTATGAAGATACTTTCCATGCGTCTAGCGACGGCAACCACTGACCAAAAATAAGTTGGACTTACGTCAAGAGTCTAAATTTCAATAATGGTTAACTTATTGCAAAGAAAAGTATTAGCCACCAATGTAGTGTAGACTGATAACTGAATATAAAACACAAAAAATGTTTACCATATCAGATTTTTGGACTGTGCCGAATTCCGCAAAAACCTACCTGCGTCTTTAATCCTAGGTCGAGTTCCTTAAAAAGTCGTGTTAGGATTAGAATACGGCTAACAGCTAAATGCCAGTTTTGTAACACTGTATACTCTCTTCAATCATTTTCCTTCCCTTCTCGATAAATTACGAGAGTTTCTTCAACTTACTTACGCAGCCATTTTTTCAACACTGTGTAGATTCTTCAATGATTTTTCTTGCCCTTCTCGATAAATTATGAGAGCTTCTGTGTACCTGAATACTCTCTATTTTTGGAAATCACTAAATTATATAGTCCCACTTGCTAATGATACGATAATCCCTCTTTCGGGTAGTTTCAGGTAGTTTTGCGGAATTCGACCCTAGCCAGATTTTTCTATTCAGAGCAAAAATCCGTGATTCACACTCACACTACCGACCTCCGACCTGTTAAAACCTTCAATGCCAAAAAATTAGCATCTACCTTTAGAATAATAAGCCGCAAATAGATCGACGAGGGCATTTCTTCATGAAAGGCCATATTGCACCATTGCAGAATTCTAGAATGTCATTAATTTAATTATTAGTACTATATTATATGATATACTTAGTAAATTTCATTTCATTATTTTTAATGTATTAGTATAGTTAGCACTTTTTTGAAGTTATTGGTTTTGATTTTATATATTTCTTGAGTCCCTACATACCTATCAATACAGTAAGAAAGCGAAACAAAATCAAAAATATTTTTACCAGAATGGAAAGCGTAAAATGAATAAATTTTTAACTGAAAGCTTAAAAAAAGCATACAAAATAGCCGAGACTTATTTTTTCGTCTCCTTGAGAGATCATCAAAATACGAATGTTTAAAAAAATATCCTTTGAATTAATTTACATTCACGAACGAAGTTCAGAAATCGCAAATTTACATAATTTCAGTCACCCAATGAAAGTATATATTTTTTCTATAAACGTCAAAAAATGACAAGGTTTGCGCATTGACAACAATATGCGAAGTGACACTTTTTTTCGGATTCCTACGTTACCATGACACCGTGCGCGAAATACTTCGCGCACTAGGGTGCGAAGTATTTCGCACACTGCATGTACCTAAATTAATACCCAAGACTTTTGTATTTCAATCTTTGAAAAAATGGAGCAAAACTCCAAATTATTATTTATTTTTAAATGAATAACAATTAAATACTTTTAAAATAATGTTAGAATTTTACAATAACTTTAGTGATTATTTACAATATTAACATTAATCCATAGTAACAGTGAAAATTTGATTAGGAAAGACATTTTAAGCAAGCTCAACACTATATTCTATAATAAATTAGGCATTTTACTTATTTATAATATTTTTAAAAGATTGACTGTAATATATATATATTTGTGAAAAGACGCCGTATATATACCGGGCAGACCGTTCATATAAAAAATATTTATTTCATAAATCGACTAGTCATTATATAAAAAGCGTCGGCCGTATATAATGCGTACTTATTTTTAGGCAGTTTGTGAAACAATTCAATATTTACATCTACAAACGAGACCATAATAGAATTTTGAAGTATACCTAAATATTATTAATATATCGCAAATAAAATAATTATTTCTATGCCCCACTATTTAGAATTTCTGTCTTGGTTAAAACAGATCATTGATTAATTTATCGAGAAGGGCAAGGAAAATCATTGAAGAAGCCATTTTTTTAACACTGTATAGCTTCTTCAATGATTTTCCTTGCCCTTCTCGATAAAAACTATAATTTTAAAATCTCCTAGCGGTTAAAAGCAATGGACAAAATAAACTGACTAACTTTTTTTTTTAAATTTAAGAATAAAAAAAGTTTTTAAATAAAACAATGATTTTAAGTTTAATTTTATTTCATAAAACTTCATCTCGAAAAAAAGTTTTGATATGAAATAAAGTAAGGGTTGCTAATTTCACCCCCGTATAATGTAACAGTGTAACGGTTTCAATTCAACATTGGGTATAGAAGAGATCTTTTGACTTTGACCATACAATTGTATTAAGATAAATAGTATTTATGAATGTAAATGAAATCCACCACTCACCTTGTATATATTGCTCTAATACCATTTACTAAAATAATTAATAGTTAATAATCAATAGTTCAACATCATTGCCCAAACTTTATTTGGTTATGTTTACATTTTCTGACAATGAATCTTTGATAAATTCTCAAGAGGCCTTCGACCTATTAAGTCAAGTTCAATGAAGTATACAGCTACTTGTTACATTAACCTTTGACCTGCTCACCTGTTGCTAAGGGTGAATAAATAGAAGAAGACCGACCTTGACCTTGTGAGGCTGGGACTGGACCATAATCCTCCATTCTTGTGCTGGTGCTTTTCAAGATGTCACATGAATTGTGCTCTTTCGAAGTTATTTCGGATTTAGCCCAGCTACAATCGTAATCTGTTAGGAAAATTTAGTGATACCTTAAGTGGTTATTTAAACGCATCTAGCGGATTTCCTCCTAACAGGGAAAAGGATATTACTTTGAGATCACCCTCCATCCATGGTAAGTACCCACTCTTCTCTCTTATTGACCTAGACAGTATGGGAGTTTCGTATTTCAGATCTCTTATTCGTCGTTTTAGTCATTGTCTTATTCACCGTCTGGTACATCATCTTATCCACCCTCTCATTAACAGTCTTCAACAACATCTTCAGTCTTTTTCACTGACTGCGTGAGAGTTTTCTTCATAAACCTCTTCCTAGTCTGGAACAAAGCCGTGTAAGTTACGCAAAAGGAATACGAGTGGCAGAAAACTTACCAGTAGAGGATCAGCCCCTTCGTCCAGCTCCTGCGACATATTGGAAACACCACCTGATACATTCAAGTAAGATCGTTTATAGTACTGTGCTGTGCCTGCTGCATGTAGGTGTCTCAGATAGTTTGTCAACAACTTTATCAGGGTTTACTGTTATACTTCATTGCTCAATTCGTTAGGAAGTTGAACCTACATAAATGTAACCTATTGTGACAACTGCTCATAGATATTTCCTAGTTAATAATTGAAATACTAACCCCTCAGTGTAATCCAGAAGTATACTCTTGGAAGCCATTCTACCATCTGGTATATTAGTACATTGTCATTTATACTGTACATTTCAACCATCAGCGGTGTCCACTTGTACATATTACTTTTAAACATAATCATTTTATATTTTAGTTTTGTATTAGGTTAGTTCAATCTTTAACAACGTGCTTTCGATTGTCACTTGACAGCGACAGGTCAACGGCGTGAGCCACCTTCTATTAGACCTACTCTACACCTAGAAAACTGTAGGACATAAAACTGAGTGACTATCAATGATTTAGTAAACGTAAAATAATTTGGTGAAACCGTTAAATAATTGTCTTTTATTTTACCTCGACCCCTCTCCGTTGAGAAACCGGCAATCGTTATATATTTTTTAAGAAATCCCCCCCCTTTTGTCACCTCAACTCCACTAAAGGGAGAAAAGGGGGTGACAACAGTAATATTGAAAAAATACCCGTGGTTAGTCCTTTGCGAGTGCACGAAAATTACAGAATTTCAAGTTCCTAGCTTCACTGAAATTTTAGAAAAAAAAATAAAAACTCAATTTTAGTCACCTCCTTTTAAAGGAAAGGGGTGGGCTGAGGAAATTTTTATTATAGGAAAGAACCATCTTAATTTTGTACGAGCAATCACCTCCTGAATTTTGTCGTATGAATTTAGAAACACCCTGTTTATCACCACAAGAACTGGTGTTGATATTGAAATTTAAATTAATAAAATAAGTATTACTAATTCTGAAAAATATTTATTAATGCAAATGTTAATCTTATGTTATTTAAATAGAAATATTTATTCTATATTTATTATAAAATGAAATATGATCGGCGCGTATTTCTTCAATATTTTCCAGGTTGTCTGAAACACCCTCGATTTCTTTGAAATTTAAAATTCTTCTGGTGGTTTCGTGATGCTGATTGTCATATTCTTCCTCCGAATTCGAATGATCGTTTCCTTCGCTGGAATCAACTGCTAAATTTATTATACATTTTTCGAAGATATGATCAATTATAGGCTCTTTCTGCATTTACTTATTTTCAAACGACAAGGTATACCTGCATCTGGACCTCCAGCCCTCTACAGAAAAGTTTTGGAAAAATTCATCACAAAATTCTGCAACCTTGTCAAATTTAAACGTTACATTCCTGTCAGCAACGTATTTTTTCATTGCACCCCAAACTAATTCTATTGGATTCAGTTCGGGATGATAAGGAGGTAAACTTACAACCTCAAAACCATTGGAAATTAAAATGTCATCGATGGCATTAAGTTTATATTTTGGTTTATGATCTTTGATTATTGCATATAATTCTGGCTTACAAGAATGATTATTGAATGCAATATTTCTTTTTTTCAACCAATCTTGCATATCCTTCTTTTTTGTGGACGAAGTTGGCAACTCCTCTACCAATTTATTGTGATAAGATGCATTATCTAATACCGCCATCCATCCATTTTTCGTAATTATGGTAATTTATTTGATCGCGATAATCAGCTGTTTTACACTCTGCAATCCATCTTCGCTACGTGCGTGTACGATGATCATACGAGCTCCTTTACTAGTAGACTTTCTAAAACTTAATTCACCGCTCACTCCAACCTTTCTCATGTGCATGAGTAGAGTGAATATCGGTTTCATCAGTATGAATAATCGGCCTTTTTCTTCTCTAAATGTTTTCATTTTTCTTGAAAATTCCAATATCAAATGCGACTCCCTCCCTCCCTCATAATCATATTCGGAATGAAATTTTGCCTTTGGCCAGTTAAAACTCTGTTTTTCACTTTACTCTTAAGTGACATTATAAATACTGTTCAAGTATTCAAACACAAAACCTAATAATTAATTAAACAGAATATTAAACATGTAAAACTAATACCCAACTAAACCGAATCTTGAAGTTGTAAATACTAATAAATTACTTAACTAAAAATATAACTACGCCACTGCAAATTTGTCGAAGTGCGAAGAGCGCGAACCCTCTTTAATTTTACAATTATTGGTCAATTACACTTAAGATTTTTATGACGTTTACCTCAAATAACTAACATCATTTAAAAATTGTTTTCATGGATGAAATAAGTTATTTGAGATAAAACGTCTTGAAAACCTTGTTTAATATATCATTGAATGTGAACGTCGTATCGAAGATTTATTGATACATGGCTATAGTGAATTTTTGATCAAATAAAATTTTCCCTTTCCATTTTTTGATTTGAAAATTTTATGCTTAAAAACCACAAGCAGCATTTTTAGTTTTCCCTGTATAAGTCGAGAATGGAGAGAGTCTCTGTAATTTTTTTCATAAAAAAATAAAAAGTTCTCCGTAATACTTAGTTACCTTTTTTTGCATTTAATCGTCTTCGTATCTATTACGGTTTACAATATAGCGTTACACCATATGATAAAAGAAACAGCCTGTAAAGGGTGTCCCCAATGGCAACGTAGCATATGGTTTGGCACCAGTTGCGATTTTCTATTGAGCACCCCCAAAATAAAACAACAAATAATATTAAACATGCTTACGTGGCTTTATTTTTCTAAAATATTTGATAACATCAAAATATACTTTTTTTCACTACTAGCCTCTAAACCTAACTTGATTGACTTTTGTTGAGGTAGTAAAGTTGTTCATTATTAACCAAGGTAGAAAAATACAGAGCCTACTTGATTATAACTGAATCTCAATCCATTTAATAGAATGCAGTGTTGCCAACACCAAAATGTGAAATTATATGATTGAGGAAACAAAAAGTTACGAAATTATACGATACTAAAAAATCGAGCCCTAAGAATCGATTCATTGAAAATATTTGAAGGTCACATATAGATGCAGGCGATTCTGAACCCAATTCGATATATAGTTTTAAGTTCAAGATCGTTTGTTGTGTACCCCTTATGCGTATTCGATTCAACGATTCAGTCATTCACCCATATCGAATATCGCGGCTATTATTCGAAATCGAATCGTTTTTGTTTTTTTTAATTTCCTCAAAATATGAAAAAAATCGAAATACCATTTATGGTATATGTGAAAAATAAATGAATAATGCAAAAATATACGATTATATACGGATTTTTATTAGGGTTAGAAAATTATAAGCACTCTAGTCCAAAGATACGAAAATCGTATAATTATACGCCAATTGGCAACACTGATAGAATGTGAGGTTAACTTGTGCACAGCTGTCATGTCATGTGAAACGGGAGTCGACAAACTAACATTTAAAAATAAAATGCCAGTAGTGAAAAAAATGCTATAAGAGCCACGGTAGAAAAGTGTAAAAATGTCTCGGATCCATTAAAGGACCTCGACAATAATACCTCACTTTTCTACCTTGGCGCATAATTACTATTTCGTTGACCTTTACAAAAAATGACAATTTACGTACTAATTTCCGAATGAAAAATCGATTATTTTTGAAGGCAAGTAGTTTTCTTCCGCAGACACTTTTCGTCCGCAAACTCTTTTCGCCCGCTAAAAAGTTAACATATCAATATTTCCGAAAGTTATCGCATTTTTGAAAAAACAAGGCGTTGGGTATAAAGCGAAAAAATCAAGAGTATTTACTTAGTCGATATAAAATAAACAGATCTCTTCGTGATGCCCCAAATGAAACTTATCTTTTGCACAGCAGACGAAAAGAGTTTGCGGACGAAAAGTGTTTGAGGACGAAAAGTGTTTGAGGACGAAAAGTGTTTGAGGACGAAAAGTGTTTGAGGACGAAAAGTGTTTGTAGACGAAAAGTACTTCAAAAATAGTCGATTTTTCGTTCGGAAATTAGTAATTTTTTGTAAAGGTCATCGACAGTTTTTAGTCCTTGGTACATAAATAACTATTCCTGTCCCTTTCAATGGACAATATGGAAAAAGTGGTATAAGCTTGGATCATTGTGGGTCTCAATTAAGATTTTATCAACTTTAATTTTGAGAAACTTCATTCACAAGAAACCACCAAAACACAAATGGTTGAAAAAAATCGTAGCAGCACTAGATTCGGAACATATTCAGAATGGTCCCAATTTGCAACTAATTTCAGAAGCTCCAAGGACCACTTTTCGGAAATAAAATCTCAAAAATAATTTTCTCCGCCGCAAATTTATCACAGATTTGGAACTTACTATTTTTTCTTTTGATTACTTCTTAAAGCAGGGTTTTAGGCTGAACAACACCAAATGTTAAGAGAATGTCAACTATTGTCCTGTGCCGATGGTCTAGTTCTTCGTGAAATCTTTCAAGATATTCTAACCTAGCTCTGTGCAGCTCTTCTGACAATGCTAGTCCAGCGTGCAGGGCTATTTGTCCTGGCATACGTTAACGGAATCTCAACTTTCCTCTTCTTTCAATCGAAATGCTCACGAAATTTTTCAGTTGCGTGGGAAATAGCTTTTTCCATTATTTGGATACGTTCGCTATGAGGAAAATTTTTTAGTTTGGACTTTTGAGACGCACTTTTCCAGATATTTGCCGAAATCACTAACCCCTTCCGCCGGCGCAGATGAGAGCTAACTAGTAAATTGCACTAGTTAGTTGTCACCCCTTAGTGCTTGGCACCCGCGGCAGGTTTATCAAAACATTGGTCGCCACTTTGATTACGCATACTGGTTACCTATTTTTCTACCTCAGATCTACTTTCGACATGCACCGTTAGATCACACTACAATACGATCCACCGCAATATATAGGTAGGTATGTAAAACCACCGATTGATAGCTAAAAATAAACGCAATTGAATCTTAAAAGTGACAGATGCAGATGTCCGCAGAATTGCAAATTGTCAACAAATAACTTTTTAAATTGGAATGGCACTAAATGTATCCAACGGTTCTGTTAATCTAATCAAACAGTGAGAGTGCTGATTAATTAAATTTTTGAATTAGATATTAAAAATGATACTGGACAGTAAGTTTTGTTATTCTAATTTGCTTCTGATGCTTACAATCATCTTACAATAATGATTTGCCTTAGAGCACTATTATTATTAAACTGAATATCAGCTGTTTTATCCACAGAGACAGAGAGCATAGGAGATTTCTCTGTTATCATCTGAGCGCTTGCGCATACGTGAAAAAGTGTTGGCAACTAATAATTAACCAGCGTTCTACTGAACCCTTCAGTACTTTCACTTCAACAACGATGCCAAGCAGTTTTCAGATGAACTATGGTCCACCTGAACTCCCCATAAACGATAAGTTGTACAACCGGCCCTAAAAGTGATTATTTCATGTTACAACACAACATATTTCGGTGGTGGCTTTAGAAGAACTTATGAAGCCGGGGTTTTCGTATCTCCATTAAGTTTTTTATGAACTCACTGCTTTAAATTCAAAAAACCTTATCCAAATATGGTAACTAGATAGTGTATCAAATTGCCAAAAAATGCTCTGTCACTGCTTTATTATCTCTAATTTAATACAATGGTAATTTATACGATTTACACAGAAGCATGAATTGATATTTTTTAACTTTATCATGCTTTCAGGATGAAGGTGAAGACCTTAATATGGATATTTCAGAGCTGCCTCACTCATCTGGAAATGGTAAGAAATTATCAATCTTTTTAAAATTATTCTTACACCACATTATAAAAATGTTTTGTAGTTTAAAATTTGTGTCTTATTGGATGTTCTTATTTTAAACTTATGCGGTATAATTTTAATGACATTTTTTCTTGTATACTCAGTGTACAGTATTAAAAAAGAGTACGAGTAATAGACCATTCCAGAACACATGACTTTGACAGGTCGGCCATATTGTTTTGGAGGGCAACCGAATCGATTAGTTGGAGTTGAAAGTTGTTTGTTTGTGTTTTATGAACAAACAAAAATTGACTGATATAGGTACACTAACTAACCTTCGATAAAATGTAGAGAACACACACACACACACCAAGTTTAAAGTTGAGGTTATCAAATGAAATAAGTTGTGAAAATTGCATTTTTAACAACCTATGACGATGATATTGTCAAAAATGCAACTCATAAGGTGGTTACGTCCGAAAAGTCAGACGTTCGTTTATGACTTCTAGATTTAGGGGAAGTAAATCTTGACCGTTCGGTAATTCAAATCACATCAGTCCGACGTGAGTCTATTTGCTCTAGGTATTTCTACTTGGGGTGACGGGGGTTCATCATTCATTGATATAACAGCATGTGATGAATGGCTGTGGGAAAGAGTGTTTAGTCGGGGGGTGCTGGAGGATGAGGAAAGCTTGAGCTTACATAGGTATGTGGAGACGGATATAAGGAAAGAGAGAAAGGATTTAGTGGAAGAGTGGGAATGGAAGTGGACGAAAGCCGAGGCAGAGAGAATGAGGAAGAAAGTAAGAGAAGAGATAGGAAGGGGACTTGGACATGATGCAGATGAATTGTACAATGTGATACAGGGCTGCAAAAGAGAGGGAAAGAGGGGTAATAGGCGTGAGCGGAGGGCCAATTACTGGTGGAATGAGGAAATAGAGGAGCTGTGGAGGGAGTGTAAGAAAGAACGAAGACGGATGCTGAGAGGAAGAGGGAGGATAGAGGGAAGAGGGAGATATAAAGAGAAGAAGAAGGAACTGGAGCGTAGAGTGGAGAGGGAAAAAAGAGGGAAGTGGGAAGAGTTACTGGGGGAATTGGAAAACAATCCATGGGGAAAGGCGTATGAGATAGCGGTGAAGAGGATGGGTGGAAATAGAAACGAGGTTCTAGAGGAGGATTGGGAGAAGGAGATTATAGAGAAATTGTTCAAAGGGGGAGAAGGAGGAGTGGGTGGCAGAATTCAGGAAATCCAAGATACAAGGGGGGTAGTGAAAATGAGGGGGATAAGGCCGGTAGAGAAGTGGGAGGTAGAAGATTGGGGGAGAAATATTAAAGTGAGAAAAGCCCCAGGGATAGATGGCCTGAGGGGTGATATGGTGAAGAGGCTGTTGGATGACAATAGGGAGTACTTCTGGGAACTATTCAACAGGGTGCTGAGGGAGGAGGAGTTCCCGGAAGGATGGAAGGTAGCCAGGGTGATACTGATGAAGAAGGCGGGTAGAGAGGGGAAGCGGGCGGGGGACTATAGGCCTATCAGCCTGCTGTGTGGTATGGGTAAATTGATGGAGGGGATAATAAGGGATAGGATTGAGGAGGAAGTTGGTAGGAATGGGGGTTTTAGGGTAAACCAGCATGGGTTCACGAAGGGGAAATCTTGCATCTCGGCACTGAGCAAGGTGATGGGTTTGGTGGAAAGAGCTAGGGAGGGCAGCTGGAGGAAGAAGAAATTGGCCCTACTCGTGTTCTTCGACGTCGGGAACGCGTTCAACAGTGTCAGCAAACGGGCAGTGTTGAGCGCGTTGCTGAGGCTTGGAGTGGAGCAGGGGTTGGTTAACCTGGTGGAGGACTACCTGACGGGGCGTGTGATTGTAGACTCCAGAGGGAGGAGATATGAGATGGAGGCTGGAGTGCCTCAGGGCTCGGTTCTTGGACCGACGCTCTGGAAATGTGTTTTTGATGAGGTTTGTGGGATAGTATGTGAAGAGGGATGTGAGATTACGGTGTATGCGGATGATGTGTGTCTGGTATGTACGGCAAAGGGAGAGGCGGAGATAGAAAGAAAGGCGGAGAGAATGTGCAGGAAGATTGTGGAGAAGATAGAGCGGTGCGGACTGGAAGTGGCGGAAGAGAAGACGGTAGGGTTGCTAGTGAAGGGACGGAGCAGGGCAAGGGAAGTGGGGGTGATGGTTAAGGGAAGGAGAATTCGCATGGAGGAGTCTGTGAAATACCTAGGGGTGTGGTTGGATAGCCAATTATCCTTCAAAACCCATATGGTAAAGGCGGCAGAGAAGGGTAAAGTGAGGGCAGCATGGCTGGGGAGATTGATGTGTAATGTGAAAGGGCCGGGAGAGTGGAAGAGGAGGGTAATTGGTAGGACGGTAGAGCAGAGTATGCTGTACGGTGCGGAGGTGTGGGGTGAAAGAGCGGGGGTGAATGCGAGGGTTAGGCCACTTCTGCGGGTGCAGAGAGGGATACTGCTGAGGGTGGTGCAGGGGTACAGGACAGTGGGTGGACTGGCAGCAGCGGTGCTGGCAAGGTCCTACCCATTGGACGTGTTGGCTAGAGCTAGTAGCAAACGCTGAAGGGGTGCGACCAAAGAAGAGGTACGGGAATGGATGGAGGAGGAAATGGAGAGAAGGTGGGAGGAGTATGAGGGCGCGCTAAAAGGAGCGATTGGGAATAGGAGAGATTGGATGGACCGGAAATTCGGGGAGGTGAACTACTTCTTGACACAAGTGCTCACTGGACATGGGTCGAGAGTAGGGTACCTCCACAAGATTGGGAAACGAGAGACTGGTGTGTGCGAGAGGTGTGAAGTGGAGGATGATGTGGGGCATGTGTTTAGATGCTGGAGGAACGAGGAAGTGCTGAAGAAGTTGGAGAGGAAACTAGGGGAGGCGGTGTACTGGGAAAACATGGTGGAGATAATGTTGAGGGGGGAGGAGGAATGGATGGAGGTGAGTGGAGTAGTAGAGAGCATGGTAAGGGGGAGAGAAGGACTCGATATGGCATGAGAGGCAGGAGTGATAGGAGGGAGAAGATGACAGTGTGAGCGGAGAGTGTGCGAGGGACCGCCGCCTGTCTCGAAGTATGCTAGGGTAGTGATTCCGAGGCGGGGGTAACGGTGAGTTTGAGGTGGGTTTGGTTGGTAGGCATCTTCTTGGGGATGAGTCCAACACTGTTTGGGTCCTGGACCCATTCGAACATGAGTTTCCCATCTCGGCCCGAAAAAAAAAACAAAAAGGTATTTCTACTAATGAAACAGATTTAATCTGATATTAAGGTTATGAAACAACTAAAACAAACACTCCATCTCGTTTGAAATATACCCTAAGTGGCAGTGAATACTGTCCATTTCACAAAAGTTCAACAAAAACCAAAAACATGCTTCAAATCAACCAAAAACACAGATGATTTCTTCTAAACTAACAGTAGTTATATAGGTTATAATACAATAAAACTAATCGTCTTTCGTTCGTTAATTGCAATCTGCTCTGCAGTTTCCTCCTCTAGTTCGCAGAGTTTGCACATGGCTTCCTTCGTCTGTCAACCCCATTAACATTACATGCTCATTAAGCTTACAGTTACCTGTTAGCAAACCTACTACGGTTTTGACAGTTTTCTTACCTTTGCTTATTGGGTCTGCCGTGAATTTTGACGAATGTCCTCCAATGAACTGTTTCGCCTGTCTCTTTCCTGCTGAGATTTTCAACCATTCTAGAGATTTCTGTGCCATGCACCACTAAATGATGTTTATAGATATGAGACCCCCAAAAAGATGTTGAGCACCAAAATATGAGCCAAAAAAAAATATTTTTGTTCACTTCTCAGGGTTGAAGTTATGAACGTGGGTTCTTATGAACCTAGAGTAAATTGCAGAGAATAGTCTAATCGGATAACATGATTTAGAGCTATTGTAATAATATCTTGTAAATAAATACCATGGGCTCCACAAAGTTTTCTCAAAAACTTTGAAAAGACCTACAAAGACTCTAGGTAGTAGCTATTTTGAAGTTTCTTGCTTACTGCAGGTAGGTTATTGAAATTAAAAATAAAAGACAGTCTCAATGATTACTAAGTCTAATGAAAATAATTAGGTGAAGGTATATAAAAAAAATTACAATAGTTATACAACAACAAAAACAATCTTGACTGCTTTTTATAAGGGTTAGTTAGTTAGTGTTTTTAAATATTTTCAATATTAGGGAAAATATATAAAAGTAAGATGAATGCCGCATACAAAAATTATCCTCTTAATTTACTTATCTGTAGCGGTTCTTGCAGCTTGTAGGTGAGGTCCCACGATGGTTGATGGTAACCTGCAGTGAGTGCTAGGTCAGATGAACCTCCAGGCAAGTCCTCTGCTCACAGATAAGTCTTCCGACAACTGTCAAAGTTATTCCGGCAAGGTGTTAACCAAGCTTCACAAACTTCTTAGGACCATAGAAAATCCATGGAAATTTTTTTTCAGAAAACCATAAAAAAACCGCTAAAAGATATAAAAAATAACAGTTTCCATCATAGCACAATTTTCAAAAAACCCCCCAAGAAAATAATAATTTTTCAGTTAGGTGATTTACATCAAATCCTACTTAAAGGAATAACAACAAAAAAGTTTACAATTAATTGTTTTACATTTACATTATATTTAAAGAAAGAAAAGGTTTTCACAATTAAATGTTTTACATTTCTAACTAAAGAAAAAAGTGAACAGACATGCCCCTGGAAAGTTTTTGTTTTATAAATTTGGTGATCTTTGAATTCTGTGCAAATATGTTAGGTAATAGAAATATAAGAATTTAGGAATTAAACAACAGGTAAGTGTATAGTAGTGTCGTTTGCAAAATTCAATAGGAAGAACAGATATTCATTTTTTATAAGCTTCCGCCATGTAAAAATATTATCTGTCATTCCATTTAAATCCAAACACATCGACAGTTTAGTTAATCTATATGTCTTTAATTAATGTATTAAAACTTACCAGAGATAAGAATTATCGTTTAAACCATTTATTTAGCAACCATTTATTGTTTACAAATTATAATTCTTCAATATCTCTGCGACTTCAAAGGAATTTTATTACGCCCTTTCTTAGCGACAGATTCAGAGAGACAAGAGTCAACCCAGCCTGCTTTTACAACTTCCTCTCTGTCTTAGCGCAGAACCACAGAAGCGCAGGTCACATGTAAAAATCAATAATTCCCTCGAAATGCCTGCTACCTACCACTTTAACGATAATATAAGAAACAAAGTTGCTGTTTCAGCCATCAACTTTCTCGTAGCATGTTTATTGTCGATTTTGCGACGTCACAGAAACAATCCGGACCAATGAAAGGCATTGGTGAGCCTTGTCTGGACGTTTCAATCGCCTTTTGGCAACTGAACGATATATTTTTTACCGCCTGTTAGTTTGTGCAGAATCGTCGTTGCTTCCGCTTTGGAAAGTTGTGACGTCTTTAGACATGCTTATTGGAATAGGTATCCTTTATTTTATCCCTACAATTACGGCTTCTACACCTCTATCTTGGAGTCTCAGCCTATATGGGTACTCCTTCAGACTCCCTACCTGGTATAGCTATTTGGAGGTTACTATTAAAGCTCTAGGTAACTGAAGAGCAAAATAGGAAATTGATTGAGCTGAAAGATTGGAGTTATTGGTTTGTATTTAGTTCTTGAATGGTATGGAAATGACTGGAAAAACTAAGCAATAATCATATCGTCACCCTACTGTGAGCTCCAAAACATACTCGAATAAAGGATATGAAATAGAAGATGAAGTAGCAAAGAGAGGGACTAAAATTCTTTTGTGGACCGGAACTCTTTTGTGGTATCAGCACCATTATTATTTTTTAAAGAAATAGGCAAAACCGAAAAATTCACCATTAGAAAGATTTAGTAGAGCTAACACAATCGAAGATACTTCTGAGAAACTTCGACCAATCCAGATCAAAAGAATGCATAAGTCGGACTAAGACTGCTCTAAGAGTTTTGACCTCAAAAAGCTCAAACTAGTGGAGAACGAAGAGTGAATATTATGTAGAGTGTAAGGAGAAACCTCCATTTACATACTTTCGGAATGGATGGCAGGATGGTACTACAGAATCCCAGAGTATAATACCACCTGGAGGACTGCTGCAATCAAGGCACTTTTTTTTACATAATTGATTTACCATTGGTCGACTGACGTCAGTCTCCGCTGCACCGACATGTTAGAGTCACCAGTGGCACATAAAAAAACGTAGTTGTTGTTAACATCATTACATCTGACAACTGACAATCGATGCCACTTGAAATTTCTTCAATTTCTGACGCTGTTAATAGTGCAGTCAATACTTTATTATCACATTCTAAATGGATTTCTATTTATTCGGCCATTTCTACAATAATTGAGGATTAAACGACTTAGGATGTCCAATCCTAATTATACGAGATTGGACACGTCCTCCTAGATCACCTTGTAGTGTACTTCTTATCACTGCTGTGCTCGCAAGGTTGGAAATAATGAATAACCACCTACCTGACCCGTACCTAGACCCGTCATTATACTCCTGGAGTAGTTGGGATCGCCTATGGGCCGGGTTTATCATAGCCTAGTTTCCCTTTTCAATGTGTTATTTTGCCATGAATTTTAGGGAGGGTTTGATCTAGGAGGACGTGTCCAATCTCGAATAATTAGGATTGAACTTCCTACAGATAAGTCGTGTAATCCTCAATTGTACTTCTATTGTACACGTCCTCCTAGATCACCCTGTAGATGTTTAAAGATATAAGTAGGCGATCCCCAAATAATAGACACCCGAAGGGTTATTTGCCAAACATAATATATTGTAATATATAATTATAAAGGTACTGAGTAATATATAAATGATGTTGATAAAGGTATATAAAGTAGGTATATAAAGATGCGAGTATAACTGCATCCATTATGAGAGCATTTCAACACTAAACTATAGTAAGTACAACTTAAAATTACAAAAAAACAAAGATAACATCACACTAAACACTAAATGTCAATGAATTGTGGTTTGTTTCTCAGTGCATAATACATTTATGTAATTTGCGAAGGTCATTTCATTAACAGATAATACAGGACTGTTATAGAACCTGCAGAATGTGTTTGATTCCTGGCACCAGCCTGTCGCGTTTCTTATACTCTCTATATCTGTCCCTATTCTTAAGGCAGCGGAGGTGGCGGCGTGACGAGTGCTATGCCCCTTAAACTTCTCAATGTTGATGCCACTCCATTTTAGTCCTTCTTTTATCCAACGGCTTAAAGATTGCGTCGAAGCTGGGTGGTGTGGTTTTTTGATAGTTAATATGAGAAGTTCTTCTTTTCCTTGAACTTATTTTGTTTGATCCATGTAGTGAAGTAAGGTAGTAGCAGCATAGAGCTCTGGCTTTTCTTTAAAGAAGGGAAATATCAGTTGGGGTTGCATCTTCTTAGGGGCAGATGTTTTAAGCATATCACTTATTTTGACTTCCAACCCTTGTTTCGTCGATCTAATGTTTCCAAGTCTTATCTTAGACAGGGTTTGCACCCTCTGTGCTGTGCACAACGCTAACAATAGGGTTAGTTTAATCGTTAGCGTTTTAAGATTCAGGCTATCCAAAGGGTGAAGTTTTTCTAACATGAGTAGCACTGGATGAGGATCCCAGATTTCCTTGTATCTTGGGAAATATGGTCTGGATTTAAATACTTCCCTCATGAACCGCTCTACCACCATTAGATTTTTTTTCTCAAAAAATACTTTGAAAGAAATTGATCTTTGCATTTTTCGACTCATTTTATAGCACCAGTTGTAATGAGGCGTTCGAATAAAGCTTTTCTGATTTCTTACTGAATATTTGTGGCTGAGGCGGTGTATACTGATAGGGCCTTTTAGTGGAAGGTATTTTGTATCACCTTACCCAGCCAAATATTTGTTGGTTGGTTGTCATTTTTTCCCACTCGTTATAAAACTGCTTCATTCTCCCAGCATACTTGGTCTCTAATGTTATATCCAGTGGTATCTGGTTCCCTCCTGCTGCCTGTACTTGTACTGGCCGCCTCTGTATTTTGCTCTCGGATGGTTGCTTCTGGTGTATGTTCTCTTGAATGCTGATTTCTTGTCGCCATTGTAGTTGGTTTTCCCCCCTTTCTTTTCTTGTTTCCATCGGCTTTTGGAGGCGTAGCCCTTGAAGATTTTTGAGTTCGAGGGATTGGAAGCTCGCATTTCCTTAGCTCATAGTTCCAGATTTTTTGCAGACTTGCATTTTTCACCAAAGTACTCTCTGTTTCGAGCAGATACTATTTTTAAAATTTTGCTATTGAAGTTTGGATACAGCTGGAACTTCCTGTGATTGGTCATAGCGTGGTGAATAGTACATAGCATCTTCCCCGCCTCAACAAGGCCTGCTAGGTGTGGATCTGGGGTATCGGGGTTTGTTTCCGTGCTCTCTACAGTTTTAGATAGAACTGCACCTAATGCACTGATACCTTTACCTAGTTGGTTCTGTAGGTCCAGGACAAATGCGTCTTTTTTCGCATCTGTTGAGGAGATCATTGCTTGAACCTCCGGATTTAGTATGGGTGCTTCCAAGGGAAGGCAATTGCTTGGAATCTGTCGACTGTCCAATTTGGATTTTATTTCCTTCTCTATACCTTGCCGCAAGTAGCTAGTCCATCTGCTTGCTAGGCTGCCATATATTTCTGCTCCGTAAGTTTTTTCCCGAGAAGGATCCTCACCAAGAAAGTGTGTCATGTTACCCATGTACACGTCGCCATTGTTGCTGCTAGAACCATATTCTGATTTACTGCACACACTACTTGTAACCGATGACGTGGATGAGTCAGAATCAGAGCCTGTGAAGAAAAACTGTTCTATAGTTCGTTTTTTATTTTTATTTATTTATCTTTCATAACCCCCCAACCAGAGCAAATTTAAAATTTCTACGGCACTGTTTATTCCACAGAAGCCTATAAAGTATATCTAGCTTTATTTCTTAGACCCTGTATATTTCACAGGTGTGTACGAGTTTAATCTTTTTGCAGTATTTTTGCAGCCTTGTTTATTTTACGTATAGGCCTGTCAGTTAATAAGTTTAGTACATTAATCTGCAGACACTGTATATTTCACAGTTATCTATCAACACAAAACTCCAAAGCATTTAAATGCGTTCTTGACCTCGTTCGCCGGCTTATCGCTTGGAGAGAAAAAAAGGTAGGTAAACATATTGTATGTATGTATGTATGTAAATTGGGGTGACATACACTGAGACCTAAAAGATCTATTGTGTCCCTTACTTCTACTTAGTTCTTGAGGAAAGTGTCGGGGACTAGTAGCTCCTTTAGTCGTATTTCCAGGAGAAATTTTATTATATCTGCAGGCTTTAACTTAGGTAAATGTCCCTCTTCTATCCAGTAGTCTCCAAGGTGTTGTGCCCTAGGATTCTGAATTGCTGTGCAATTCACAAGTATGTGGATGGAGGTTTCTTCTTCCTTGCAACAGAATCTACATTCTTCTTCCTCCATTATTTTGAGCTTTTTCAGGTGCCCATTCAGAGGACAATGTCCCGTAAAGATGCCTGTTAAAACTCTTAGTGCAGTTTTACTTTGACTTATGCATTCATTTGATCTCAACGGGTTGTAATCACCCAGAAGAATCTTTGATTGCCTAAGTCCTACTAGATCTTTCCAATGGTCAGATCTTCTCTTTTCTTTGGCTTTGCCTATTTCTTTCAATATTACATTGGAGCTGATACCGCAAAAGGGTTCCGGCCCCCAAAAGGGTGTTCCAGTCCCCCTCTTTGCTAGCTCATCTGCTATTTCATTTCCTTCTATCCCTGCGTGTCCTGGAATCCACAGTAAGGTGACTATATTGTTCTCGCCTAGTTCATTTAGTTTGCCTAGGCATTCCCACACTGATAACACAGGAGCTCAGTGCTCTAATGGCTGCTTGACTATCCGACATTATGATAATCCTTTGCCTTCTATATCTTTTATCAATATTGAACTGGACACACTTTCTTATGGCGTGAATTTCCGCTCGAAAGATACTCGGGGTTTTTCCGAAGCTTTCAGAGTGTTTGGTTCCTGGCCCGTACACTCCTATCCCAGTTCCTTCTATTGCTTTTGAGCCATCTGTGTACTATTGAATGGCATTCTTTCCAAGTCTGGTAATGGTATTTGGATCCCATTCCTTCTTGTTGCTTAATTCCGTAACGAATATCTTTGAAAAGTTATACTTTTTCATCATACCATCTTGTGGCATGTCCCAGGTTTTCTGATTTCTAAGAAGTAAGGAGGTGGTTTTTTTTAATGATTCCCTCTTTACTTAGGCTGTATCTTGTTCTTTCTGAAACACTTTCCACCACCATATGCAGTGGTGTGAGGTTGAGAATAACTTCCATGGCTGCCGTTGGGCATGTTCTCATTGCTCCTGTAATGCACATATAGACTAGTCTTTGAATTTTGGAGAGGTTTTCTCTCGTTGTCAATAGGCTAGCTCTA
This sequence comes from Lochmaea crataegi, assembly GCA_947563755.1. Taxonomy (NCBI): domain Eukaryota; kingdom Metazoa; phylum Arthropoda; class Insecta; order Coleoptera; family Chrysomelidae; genus Lochmaea; species Lochmaea crataegi. Next base: position 64,362,557 of record OX387422.1, on the reverse strand, counting down.
CTACTCCACGCAATGGCTCCATAAGTGATAATTGGTCTCACTATGGCAGTGTACATCCAGCTCAGGATTTTTGGGTTGCACCCCCAATTTCTTCCTGCCAGATTCCTGTACACCATTAGAGCCATTTTTGCTTTGTATATAATGTCCTTTTCGTGTATGTAACAGTAGTTTATTGTTTAGAGTCAAACCTAGATACTTGACTTCTTGTCTCCATTCAAGTTTAATGGTTTTGAGGTTGAACTTTCTTTTCTTAGTGAAGTATATTAAGATGGTTTTGGTGGGGTTGATGTTAAGTCCCACTTGCCTACACCAGCTATTTGTATAGTTCAGACCCTTTTGTACGATGTCACAAAGGTTATTTTCGAATTTTCCCATGGCTGTTATGACAATATCATCAGCAGGATATTACGGGGTCAGTCAAACCACACAGGAGTTCGTCAACCGCCAGGCTCCACATTAATGGGGATGCTACTCCTCCCTGTGGACATCCTCTGGTTATACAGATGGAGACAATGTCTTTGCTCGTCCTCGTCTCTGCTACTCTAGTGGTGAGCAGTTCCGACATCCATTTGGATGTTGTGCTGTCTACACCTCTTCTATTTAATGATCTTTTGACAGCCTCATGAGGAGTATTGTCAAAAGCTCCTATATCCAAAAAAAGCGCATACTACGGCTTCTTGGTTGTCTAGAGCACCTCGGATATCCTCCGTCAGTTGTACCAGTGCAGTCTCCGTAGATCTGCCTGCCCGGTAAGCATGCTGATGAGGGTGGAGAGGTAGTCTCTCTAGGATTTCCGCTCTAATGTAATTGTCAATAGCTTTTTCCATCGTTTTGAGCACAAACGATGTTAGGCTAATCGGTCTGAAGGATTTGGGGTTTGTTGTGTCCCTTTTTCCAGCTTTTGGAATGAAGGTTACTATTGCCCTTCTCCATGCTTCTGGTATATAACCCAGTTCTAAGCTGCTTCGACTGATCCTAACCAAATGTGGTAGAATTTCGTCTTGTCCTTGCTGCAGCAATGCTGGTAAAATTCCATCAGCTCCCGGTGCCTTGAATGGTGAAAAGGTGTTCATAGCCCATTTTAACCTTTCGTTACTACAAATGTGCTTAGCCATTGTAGTACTTTCTCTCGAAGGTCTGTTATGACTTTCGAGAGGACTATCTCCCCTATTTGGGCTACTCCCAGGAAAATGAGTTTCTAGTTAGAGTCTCACTCTTTCCTCCACATTTTCGGTATATTTACCTTCTGGATTCCTCAAAGCCATATCTGTGTTGACCCTACTTTTTGCCATGACTTTGTAGAGTCTTGCCGCAGAAGGTGTTGTGTTCATATCTTTACAGAATTTTTTGAAGCGATTTCTTTGAGCTTTTCTAATTTCCTTATAGTAGGTGTTTCTCACCTCGGTGTATCTCTGCCAGTCTCCGGTGAGTTTTGCTCTATTAAAAAGGTCCCGGGTTTGAGATCTTAATTCTGACAGATTTTTATTCCACCAGGGTGCATCTCTGCTGCTTCGTTGTTCTTGAAGAGGGCAGCTCGATTCAACTGCATCGATTATTGCCCTGTTCAGGTCCTCAAGCTCATTTTCCAGGTCGAGATGGTGCTTAGCCCTCTCTTTGCTCTGGATATGTGCTAGGTTTTCGTTCAGACAGGTGTTATAGTTGTCCCAATCTGTTTTTCTTGGTTTTCTTCTAGGGCTCACCTCAGGTTTGTCTAGTTTTAACTTGAATGTTATGATCGGAGGGAGATGGTTCGCCCGAAACTCTCCAATCTTTTATTTTATGTTTTAGATCCTGTGTTGCCAGTGTGACATCTAAAACTTCTTGCCTTACCCTTGTTACACATTTGTGGGTATTCCCTATATTGTGAATATTGAGGTTTTTATTAAGGAAATATTCTAAAAGTTGCTCACCTCTCTGGTTGGTATTGCTACTGCCCCAAACAGTATTGTGTGCATTGGCATCACATGTTAAGAGTAGAGGTAGTCTCTTCTCTTCACAGTACTTCACCAGCCTTTGTACCTCGGGGGGTGGTGCTATCCCGTCTCCCGCAAAGTAGCATGATGCTACTATCTCCTTGCCCTACTTCTTGTGTTCGAAGAGTGCTCGAACTGGGACGAGGTCTCGAGTCATGTATTCTGAAAGACAAAAATAGTTAATATTGTTCCTTATCATAATGAATGTTCTGAGTGATATACTATTTTAGCATATTAACATGCTAATCCTCTTACCTGGTTATTATTGACCCAAGGTTCTTGGATCAAACACATCCCCCATTGGTCCCTAGTGAACAATCTTGTGATCACCGCCGAAGCTCCTTTGGCATGGTAAGTATTAACCTGGGCTAAGTTAATTCCCGCCATCCTGTTGGTTTTCAGGTTGGGTATTACCCTCTTTCATCAGGGTGATGTCCCATTCTGTAAGAGTGCTGTCCCCTTCCTCCGACCCAAACTCCAGTCCCGCCTCGGACAGCGGCGACTGCTCCCCAAGAAGTTTAGAGATGTGTAGGCTTTCTACACTACTGGAGTAGTCGCTGGCCTTGGAGGAGATAGAAACCTTCTCAGGGTTTCTTTCCTCTTCTTTTCTGAGGTCATGTACGGGGATTTTCCCAAACCGGTAATGAATGGTGAACCCGTTGTTCTTGATTTTTTGACAGGATAGATTGTCTATTCCTGCCCTTAAGACTAGGCAAAGCCCTCTTCTTTAAGGTTGAGGACCTTCCACTGGTCTGTTACCAAACCTTCATTCTGCGCTTTTATCAAGCGAAGAAGTTTTCCTTCTTCTACGCCTTTGCTTCTTGGGAGAAAGATCGTAGCGGTATGAATTTTTGGGATGTTTTCTCCCTAGCACACCATCAGCTCTACTCCCTTCCAGCTTTTCAGCTGTGGTATTATCAAATGGAGCCATTCTGCAGTCTGTGGTGTTTCACAGTGGATTAGAACGACTCCTGGTCTGAAATGTATGCCAGTAAACTGGAGCTTACGCTCCCATCCAGCATACATTTCTCCTATTATTGCGTTCTTCAGCAAGGTTTGGTCGTCCGCACTGAGAGTAGTCTCAGGGTACGCCCTAGGGAGAACCACCATTCTTATTATTTTTGCTGCAGCTGCATAGCTGCCAGCTGAAGAAGGGACGGCTTTTTTGCCCTCCTTTTTCTTCTTCACCTGTACTTGCGGTGACTGGGCTGTCGCCTCTTCCCGCTTTCGTTTTTCTCCTTTGGGAGGGATGTTCTTCTCCTCTCCTTGTTTTTTACGCTCTACGGCTTTCTTTCTTGCTTCTTCCGGTGCAAGTCCCTGCTCAAGAAAGCGAAGAAGAAGTCCACGCCTCAGTGGATCGTTCCTTCCTCCGGGTTTACCCAGTTCAGGAAGGATGGGGGTTTTCTTACTTTTTTTCCAGGATTTTTCCCGAAAACTCTCAGCAGTTGACGAGGGTGAGGGTATGGGTGCCCCTGTCGTTCTCCTCTCCTGTTGGTATGTAGCCTCCTCTACACGAGGGTTGCTCGGTCGTAAGGGAGGTGCTACCATTTTTTTGGGCACTGCGGATACATTGCTTCGACTTGTGCCCGGTTGCGGTGCTTGCCCGCTCAACTTTTTCTTTTTTTTCATTTCCATGGATGATCCCACGAGTAGCTAGGGAAGTATAAGGTCCACTCCCGCAGAGCCCCGCATGCAGGAGTGAGGGTGTTTAAACTGGATGTCCCCAGGTATCCAGAGTCCGCATATTAGCGATCAGGCTTCCCCTTAACCACGCACTCCTAGGCATATGCTGTTCCACCTTGACCTGAGGGGTATTTTATTGTGGTCTCCTTCCACTTGGCCAGCTGTTTAAGGCAAGTCCCCACATCTAGTGAATATACCTCATCAACCACCTTCCACTAGATACGGTTTATATCAGGCAGGTTTCCACGATCAAACTATTGCTCCGACAACCTCGCTGACTCCGGCAACAGACCGGCTATCAACGAGCCGATCGGGACAACAGTCCACTTTCCACGCTGAAGATCTTGATATCGGATTTCTGCAGTCCACAAGAATCCATTGAGCTGTCCTTTGTTTCACGTATTCTCCCCCGTAAGGCCCGAGGAGAAACCGCTACTCGGCTCCCCCACGATCGACCAGGTCTCACAGCTCCTTGGGGGAGGTAAGCATATTAGTATCGACTATTTTTGTCGATAAGACCGGATTGCATGAATCATGGATTTTTGACAACGAGAGGAAAATGCAATTTTCTTTGGTCTTAGTCGTCTTGGAAGTTGACATTGATGGTTCTCTTTTTAACTAAAATTAATACAAAGGTTGATACGGTTAAAATTTTACTCACTTGATTCGTATTTTCTAAGTTTCTCTTCCAATTGTCTCATTTTCCTGCGAATTCTAGACGCTGCTTCCACTTTCCTTTTTTGAGCCTTTTTATGATTGCTCATTTTGTTGGATTATTTTAGCACACACTTCGGAATTTAGAATTTAAAATTCAACAGTTCACTGCTTGTCGCGCACGATGCAGCGCAAGAAGTATATTGACGGGTCTAGGTACGGATCAGGTAGGTGGTTATTCATTCTTTTCAACCTTGCGAGCACAGCAGTGATAAGAAGTACACTACAGGGTGATCTAGGAGGACGTGTACAATAGAAGTATAATTCGCAATAGCCGCTTCAAATCTTTACTTTTTTGAGGTTAAGCTGTCATTTTGTAAACCACTTCGAAGCAGCGGTGAAATGGTTTGCAATTTTGGTTGATGCTACAGTAATAAATGAACGCGTCATTTATTCAATCTCAAATCCACCAATGAATATAAAAACGCAGTTGGTGAATTGGTGGATCTACCGGTGAATAAAAAAACATGCCTTCAATGATGTAAAAGAAACGTGCCTTAATTAAAAAAAAATTGGGAAGTGTTGAATGGCTGCTATTGATTTAAGACTGTATTTTTCATTATTCCTTTAGTGGATTAAGTGGTACTTTATATGCTTCATAAGTGTGGATAAAACTGAAATTATAATGAGATTGTGGATAAAAAAACTATGCCTACAATTCATAATTTTCGGCATCCAAAACTCTATACCGCTCGGCTACGAAGGCATATTTTAATATTCTATATATATCGTATAATGTATGTCAAAAAGCGACATGCGATAGATGGACGAAACATTTTGAGGGAAAAGAAATAAAAAATGGTATCGAAATAGTGACAACTTTCAGTCATCTGTTTCTAAAACATTGTGACGATTTCAGGAGAGATGGCGTACATTTCATCCAACATGTTTCGACGAAGACTTGTGTAAGGACACTCTCGCTATTTATATGCCAATTTTATTTTCTTATCGATTGAATTTAAAGTAAAAAATTTGAAAACGACACAAAATTTTGAACCCAATTATTATTTCGAAATTAGAATTAGCTTAAATAGTTTTTATAGACGAAAATCAAGTTTAACTATTTTTCAGATGAAGAAGTAATGAAACCTTCCCCAATAAAATCGTTCGAATTTATCTAAGATTTAATCAACAAACAAGTATGCGCTACTTTCAATACTGTTGGCACAATTTAAACTATTTGGCCAACAATCAACATGTACCAATACCCTCCAAAACTAAAGTTACTGAAAACAAAATAATAAACGGCCCATCCAAAGAAAATGCTATCAAAAATCCGGTATATACGACCATACAGGAGAAAAGTAACGCTTCAGAAAGGGAATTTCAAAAACTGGTGACTTCTTCGCAAAGCGAGAGTAGATCTCAAAGTTTTGAATTGAAAGAAGAAACCAACAACTTTCAAAACAAAAATAATACAATAAAAAACCCTGAAAATATAAGCAAGGAGGAGAAAAGTACTCTTCTGGTAACGAAAATGCAAGAACTTGTGGAAAACCTCAATGAATCTCTTTCGCCAACAGAATAAAATAGAACACAACATTTTATTCCGAAAGAAGATAGGAAATCGCATACAGGGGTAAGTATATTGTGAAAATATATGTGAAGGTACCATGTTTTTTAAAATTTAACCAAGTTATTTTAATACCAAGGAAAGAACTATATTCTGTATTTTTTCAAATTTTTAGGCTCAGTAGATTCGGAGATTAAATAGCTCCCTGGTCAATTCTCATCTTTTTTCTTAAATAACTTCTAAAGTATTTATGCCCTTGTAATATGCCCTTTTATTTGATATGCCACACAGTACAGTTCGCAAAACTGTTTTTTGATTTTCTTATTCACCCCAGAAAGAGACCCCCATAAAATTTATTTATCCCGCAGTTTCTCCTTGTAGATTCGGAGTGATTTTGGCTGTAACAAACGGATAGACAGACAGCCGTGCCCTTTCAGACGTTCAGTCCGAAAAATCGCAAGGTGGCCGCCAAGGTCCGGACCTCGACGAGAGCTTATTTTCCCGACTTGGCACCCCCCAAACGGTTCTCTCGTACACAGAAACTGTCAATTTCTTCAAAATCATAACCTTATTTTTCTTGGTTAAAACAGATCATTGGATAATTTATCGAGAAGGGCAAGAACAATGATTGAAGAAGCTATACAGTGGCTTCTTGAATCATTTTCCTTGCCCTTCTCGATACATTAATCAATGATCTGTGTACCAGTGTACCGTTTGGGGGGTGCCGAGTCGGGAAAATAAGCATTGGTGGTGCTGAACACGAGGGAGGGAGTAGGAGTAGGGAGGGGGTGAATCTGACGTTTATGACATTAGCGCCAAAAAGTGTCCCCCTCAAGTTAAAAGTTGACGTGTTTCGGCATTTACTTCTAATATGTCCCATTTTTGAAATATTAAGGGTGGGTCCTTTTCAAATGAACACAGTGTATATTTGTTGTTGTTGAAAATGGTCAGGAAACATCTCTGGAAATAGTTTACGAGTTTCTGGCTGGTATTATATGAAGAAAAATTTGAAAGGAGTTTTCTATAAAATATGCCTCATTACAGTAGACATCAAATAAATGAACTATAGTTTATTTCAGAAAGGTATAGAGTAATAAAACCTCATTAGGTATGCAAAGGGAGCACAGAGTGACCCAACCAATATTTAAGCCACTTTCATAGTTTGGCATTGATTTCATTGTAAAATTATTTCTTTTTATCAAGTGCAGGTAGTACCACCCGGGTTGGGGTCAATATATGGGTTTAGCCTATTGTCATCCATTCACAAACACTGAAAATAGTGTGCCAAAGGCGTGCCGGTAGGATACTCGTAAAATGGAAAGAATTTTATTTTAACAGAATAAAAATTAGGCATTATGTACATAGTGTTAGGTACACTTATTTTTTATTGAACATTATACAAAAAATACATTATACAGAGATTAAATTATAAAAAATCATAATATTCTTCGTCATCTCTGTCATCTCTGTCATCTCCTCTTGATCGATCAAGTAGTCAAGATCCCACATTTTCTCCTCTTCTTTAATGACATGCTGGACTGCTTTTCGCCAGTTCTCTGGTGTCACCTCCTTAATGGCTTGCTCAAACAGTAGCTTAACATCTTTCATTTTGAATGTCGTGTTGTGTCTTGCTACAAATCCTTTCACTTGCGTCCATATAAGTTCTATAGGATTTAGTTGGCAATGATATGGCGGTGTGCGCAGCACAGTTACACTATGTTTTTCTGCTATATCTTCCACGGCGTATTTCATAAAACGATGTTTGTGTAAATTTGCTATAGCTAATAGTTCTTTTTGTATCAAATTATCTCCAAATTCAATACTTTTTGTGGTTAACCAGTCAATAATTTCTTGTTTTCTCCAAGATGAAGTTGGAGTCTTCTCTATGCGTCGAGAATGATAACTCGCGTTATCCATAACTACTACTGAATCAGCCGGAAGATATTTTATCATTTCACCAAAATAGTCTTCAAAAACATCCGAATCCATTTCCTCGTGGTAATCTCCCGTATGGCACGACTGAAAGGTTAGCAAACCTTCTTTAAAAAATCCCTCTTCGCTTCCAATATGGAGGATTATTAGTCTTTTCCCTTTACCTGAAGGCACCTTAATACCCGTTGATAGGCCTTCCATGAAAGCTTGGCGAGCACTGGTTATATTTTTGTCTTGCCACATTTTTGGTACTGTATAACCTTCATTGATCCACGTTTCATCAAGATAAAAGATTCTCTTCTGCTCTGTTCTGTACTGCTTTATACTTCTTAAGTATTTTCGTCGCCAGCAAACAATTTCATCGCTTTCCAGTAAAAGTGCTTTACGGTTATGCTTTTCCCAAGCAAAATCCATATTTCTCAAAGTGGTCCATAAAAGTTTTTTAGTTATCAACGGAATACTGTCATCCTGGCCAAGCTCCATTAAAATCTTATCGAGGGTGGGTATTTCTTTTTAAAATAAAAAGAGTGACCTTTTCTTCGAATTACACTTTTGGTGTCTTCATCAAGGACTTTTACTGGTCTGCCTGGACTTTTCTTGGGAGGCTCCACTTGGCCTGCTATCTTTCTCCCCCGCAATAATTTAAAAACGGTGGACTTTCCAACTCCAGTCATTCGGGAACATCGGTCGACAGTTTCTTGTACAGTAAATTTCGGGTAATCGTATTTTATGCAATCGTGTACATTTAAAATAATAAGTTTTTCATTCACTGATAGTGGAGAATTATTGGAACATCTTTTCGTTGGTGTAAATGTCGCCATTTTATTACTAATCTTATAATACTGTGAACACTATTTACGGCTTAACAGCAAATACTGATGCGTTAAACTAAACAAATATACTTATAAAGGTCTAAAAATTTTGGGTAAGGCACCTTGCGGTGCATGGTTGAGCCGAATCTGAAACAGAGTTGGAATTAGGCAGAGGCACTAAAAGAAGGTTAAACAGTACCTGTTAAACGCAAAACGTAACTGTATAATCAACTACCTAAGTAATCCCTACACAATATTTCGATATTGACACTTCAGGCCAGAAAACATACTTTTCCTAATTCTCTTACGCAATTACTTGAAATTTTAATATTACAAACAATACTATTTCAAGACCTACGCCTATGGCCGACACCGAAATTGAGCCGAACTGGACGGAATTCCCCATTTTATTACTCTATACCTTTCTGAAATAGACTATAGAAAGAGGTCCACATTTCGCACAAATATGATTCAGTACATTTTCTTCTATTTTTCCAAATAAAGAGTAGAGAGTGGTAGTGTTTTTATGCTGAACACTGTGTACTCTACCACTACACCAACACTGAAACTTTACACTATCTTACGCGCGTTTCGATGTCCAAGTTATCTTGTTCAGAGACTGAAGGTAACGCGCGTAGAATAGTGTTGGGTTTGTGTAGTGGTAGTGTAAACAGTGTTCAATGTCAAGTATCGCAAACGGTTCCAAAATTCCCAACTTAGAAGAGTTTTTATGGACAAATACCTACAGTTTTGGTTTAGATCAACCTTTTGTCATATTCTCCATTTGAATTGTCGTTTTTTGTCCAGCCAGTTCCGGAATTTTCTTCTTATGCAATCCTTTGCGATTTCCTAGAATGGTTCGGAACATGTGAAGTCTCTTTTAGAGCCTTCCTTAGCTAATTGATCCACCAACTCATTACCTCAAATCTCCCCATGTATCTCCATCCATACTAGAGATAGTGTGTTGTCTTTTGTCAGCCTAATAAGGGATTCTTTAGAGAGAGTTTTAAGCACATTCTGGCTATCACTAAATGTTTTTGTTTGTTTGTTATATCCTCTCTTGATTTTTTCATCAATACAGCTTGTCTTTGGATTTCAATTAATATATTCGCCGCAAAATCCACCAGACTATCGCTCTATAGTGTATTCAAATTCAGTTTGGAATCAAGTGTCAATTCCAGAAATTTAACTTATTTAGATATCCCTAGTTTTTCTCCGAACAGTTGTACTATACCTTGCGGGAAATCTCTGGTTTCCTTTGGATTAACTGAAAGGTCCTTTTTAAGGCACCATTATTTCACGATTCGTAGAGATTCCCAGTGGTGACTTCAGTTCTATAAACTAAGAGTGACCTCCATTCCTGGCAAATTGGTCTGCTAATTCGTTATCCAGGCCAATTTTATTGATTGCACCCAGTTGGTTTAGGAGTAGTCTAGTATTCCATACATATATTGAATAACAGCTGTTGGTTTCCGTGCTGCTATTGCAGCCTGACTGTCATTCTGTACAATTTTCACGTAAGCTGCTCGATGAAAGTAACTGACAGTTCCAAATAACATAATATATTGTGTTGTCTTGGGAATGTTTCTTGAGATAACGCAGGCGAATCTTTTAGCTGCTTTTTTGTCATACTATTGTACTAGTTTCTTGGAAAACTTGCAGTCCTTTGTGTCATTTTTTGAAATTCATTGCCAGTCTGCCAGAGACATAGTTGCCCTTCAATTATTCATGGCCTTTGGTCTATCATAAAGGTATGAGACTGGAATATTTGCACAAACGCAAAATATGGCATGGTGTTACCAGTACTATTGAGGTAATACGTGGTTTCTTCAAGTCTACTAGTACGTTTTTCCTATCTGTGATGATCAATTTATAATTGAGGGCTCCCCTTCAATTCATGACCCAATATCCTACATAGCCTACAAGTACTTGTTTCCTATCTGTGAAGATCGATTTGTTTTTGAGGGTTTTTTTCTATCCATGGCACAGTCCATTCGTAGTTTTAGGGATCTGAAATATGTTCCACTGAACCCAGACCTATTTATATTTCAAATACTCTGAATAAACTTTAATCGTAAGTACCTATCTGTAAACCTTCAATATTATTTGTGGTTACTTATAAGGTCCTTCCAAAGACATAACATCGGAGCCGTGGACTATATATGTATTCACTTTCCGAAGGTCAGCTTGGGTTTATGAGTCATATGGTAGTACCATAGTCCTCTTTATATATTCGAACTGCTCCTGTTGTATTGGGATGTGGTTCTCGTTGGGTCTTATCCAATTCCCATTATTTAGCTGTTCACCATGTTCATTTCCTGATTTTATCTTTGAATTTAAGTACAAAATGGTACGAGTTATCGATGATACGAGGGTTGTCTTTTATATTTGGAATATAGAACTAGATAAAAATGATTGATTGCATCCTTCACAACCAATTCTAGAAGCAGTTATTCCACTTACTTATTGGCACATTCACAATAGAGTATGATTTCATCTTTTGGGAACTGAAAAACTTGGACCACGCAGTTTATTCTCAATTTTTGGAAAAGTAATAAAGTCGTTAGGTCGGGACTGTATGGAGGATGGTCCAGCAATTCGATGTTTTCTTGCTTAAAAAACTCAATTGTTTTTCGAGCTGTGTGGGAACTTGTGGGGTTGGTTTTTCGAAACTAAACAATTACTTCCGGAAAACAAATCGATATGTACCAGTCAGCAGAAACAGTTCAAATGCCGCTACCATCTTTTTGGAAACACTTCGAGATCGGATAACTTTCGTCGGTTTTGGATCATCTTCGAACACCCGAACGGCCGACTGTCGTTTATTTTCGGGTTCATAAGACTAAATCCAGGATTCATCACCACTGATAATACTATATATATTTTTTTAGTTTCCTGCATTAAGCCAGTTTAGAGTTTTTTTGACACCAATTGACTCTAATTGCTTTCGGTTCTTCCGTCAACAGATGAGGTGTCCAAAGAGAAACTAATTTTCTTACAGATAATTATTCATGTGAATTTTTTCAAATTTTGGTCCTTGAAATTTCTAATGATGCTCTGATTCTACGAAATGTGACATATCGATCTTCTTGGATCTGCTTACGTACAGCATCGACGTTTTCCTGGGTAACTGATGTTGTTGGTGGACCTATTCTTGTATCGTCACTAATATTAATTTTTTTAAATAGATGGGCGAAATGAATACTTATGTTCTTTGGTGGGCACTTTTACTGATTTTTAATTCCGTTCGGTTCTGGTAGTCTTCGCGACCCTCGGAATTTTATGTGAATTTCAAATTTGTTTGATAGCTTACCTTAAATAAAGCAGTTAGAACAAAAAATTCGCTGGATCATTCGGTAATTACTTTAAAAATCAGGAATTTAGTTAAAAAAATTATACTTTTTCAACACTATTTAATGCTATTTTACTATGAATATTTTCACCTTAAACTGTAAAGGTTATTATCTTAAATTAAATGTAAAAGATTTTCACAAAAAAACCGGAAGAAAATATTTAAATTTTGCCAATTTTTAAAAATATTTTCAAGCATCATTATTTTCACTTAACACTTATAGGTTAGTTGATTGTCATTACTATTATTTATTGGGGTTATATCTATAGCTATTTACTATTTTCTTATTTGTTTTCTGTTTCTTATTTTCTAATATTGTTGGTCGGAAAGCGATGTTGAATTGAATTATGGGAACTGTTGTTATGATTATTCTTTGTAAAAAATATGTTATTTCTAATTATGCTGATTCGGCACTAAAAAATTCCACTATACATATTTATTCCCTTCCCCTTCTCGAAAAAATATCAAATAATTTTTATTCCACATGAAGGATTTCCTCTTTTTGGAAAACTTGATGTGGAATATACCTAAATTATTTGATATTTATGTTTACATTTATACATACATATTTATTCCTCTTCTCAAAAAAATTCATGTTGAATATGAAGTATTTAACTATTTTTTAAATAAAATATCTGTCCAAATAGTGGTCGTGGTGAAAAAATATAGTTTTTTAGGTTTTTTCTATAAATTCTGAATGAACCACAATTTTTTCAGTAAAAAGATCTAAAACCTTGCGTAAAGTATTTCCAACCCGTCAAGGGTTACGGAAATAAGTCCAAAATTTTTAAAAAATGGCGGATTTTTTGTACTCGTAATTGCGATTTTCTCTTTCAAAAGTGTATGATCAAAAAAAAATGTTTCTTTTAAAATGTTCTATGGCAATAAGGCTTTCTAATAAAAAAAAATCGTTGCAAAAATTCGAGGGTCGCAAACCTAACCGGATCCTTCCGTTCTATTTAGTACTGATTGATATTTATACTAATTCCTTAGATTGAGTATTCAACGCAATCAAATGTCAACGAGAACATTTCCAACGAGCAAGATCCACAAAACCACAGAATTTCAACCAAGCATTCCAGACAAGGAAAATCGTTTTACAGGTTTTTCCTCAGACGTAACACCACCAGGTAATATTTAGCTTATAAGATAATAATAGGTTGATCCGTATGTTATGGTCTGGACCTTTTGGAAATCTCTTCAGTCCTCCTCTGTCCTATTCAATTTTTCTAATTATTTTATTATTTTAGATTAGATTACAAGGGGGTCGATTGGTCTAGTTGATCACATTGCAACCTATAAGATTTTTTGTGTATTATACACAACATCTACATTTTAGTTTCTAACGATCTAGGCTTCCGAGGAAGCTTATTACTCGTTTTGGTGCTGAGTCTGTAGCCCGATCAGTCTCTAAGTAGAAGCGATGATACGAGAAAAAGTAAGTCATAGGACCAATCCCAAAAACCGTTCCAGGCGAACAGTCGACGAAAGTTACGTCAAGAAACGAGTTTTTGGGGTAGGGTTAGTTTGGGGGGGGGGGGGGGGTGTTGAGTGGAAATTCCCAAAAATGCTTCCCGTGTCGCCAGATACCCGAAACAAACACTTTTAAGGAGGAGTTTTTGAGGAGGGGGTGGAGTTCAGTGGTGTGGGGTGGTTTTTGGGTATTTTTGTCCAGGACGAACAGCTATTCCAAAAGGGATTTCTGAGGAAAAATTTTTTACAGACCATATTTACAAAAGTTCAGCACCTGTTCTAAAATAAATTCTTCTATTCTTGGGTTTTTGTCGTAGGTAACGTGTTCTCATTGTTTTTCGCCGTCTTACTGAATACATGAGGTTCGTTCCAATTGGTGATAGAACCGTTCTAGGAATCGTTCGCGCAAGTGTTGTATTTCTTTCGCGTTCCAACTGATTATGGTATCTTTCTTGGGAGGGTACAAAAACTACCTTCAGGAAGGGGTGATAAAGTTGATGTGTCCATCCCTAATTCGAGTTTGCGCACTATATGGTACTCGATGCGATTCCAGAACGGTTCCTTAATACCAGTTGGAACAAACCTATAAAGATTCGACAGGAAGGTTCGTACAGTAAACGCAAAGTAGTATCCCTAAGTCACTACCTTAGGCACGGGAGATTCAGGAAAGTGCGAAAGTCAATACCTTTCGCGCACTAACGGGTTTCTGGATTTGCACTGAAGTCAATACCATCAGCGCGTACAGCTTTATTCAACAGGTCAATACTCTGCTGAGCGAGGAGAGGGATTGGCGACAAGTCAATACCCTGCAAACCGAAGAAGGAAACCCACCGATTCAATACCTCGCTAGACTGACTGCTACACACATACCTCTATCAAACCCGCCCCATTCAGGATGCACCTCTCTAGCAGCAATGCATCCGGGAAGAGCATTCCTCCTCCCTTCATCTTTTCCGATGAGGCCATAGTCCGATCTGCTGGGCTAGTCCAAATAAGTTTGGAAACATTGACGAAAATCGTGATTTAAGCTATTGCTAGCATAACTGGTCAACTTATCTTGGCGCGGCCTACTCCACCAACGGCTTGGCGTGCTGCCCTACGGGTCCCTGTAGCTCCGCACCAGCCTGCACTGTTGGTTGCGGCCCCACGCCCACGACCAGTAAATGTTCCACTGCTAACGTCGTAGAAAACTTGACTCCTTCATCCAGTTCCGAGGTTGGTTGTCGACCCCTTTCTCTGGTCGATATTGGAGCCGACTGATAATCGTAATAATCTTCATACCGGTAATAGTCATCGTAATAGGGATCACTGTAGCCGCCTCTACAGTCCCCCTAATCATAATACTCGTCATCGTAATCATAATCACCCCTTCCTATCGGCGGCGCTCATCTCGTGTCACCGCTTGATCCACTTGGGCCGCCAGCAGCTCCCGGTGGACCTCTTAGAGGCATTGGTCCTGGCATCATTTCGCCCCTAGCTTGCATCTGCATCATTTTTCGTTCTAGGGTTCGTGAGATTTTTTCTTTTTTCTTTTTATCTGGATTAGTTCAAAAATGCAATATTATACCACTTGCTGCATTTAACAAAAATTTTGATGGGGTCACGTGACTGGAAATCAGAGGAAAAACGGAGGTATTTTTATAATAAATATATCAGTTTTGATTGCTTATAGCTACCAAATGTCATTCTTGTCATATGAACAGTTTTCGAAACTTTTTTAAGTATTCCTCGTTTTCGTGTTCCTTCCATGTCTATACCTATAATTTTTTTTTGTCATTCAGGTGTCTGTCATCCTCTGTATATGACCTAGCCATCCAGGTCTTTTTGCTCTTATTACACTACTCATTTCTTGTTCTCCAAATAAATCTCTTATTTCTTGATTTGTTCTTCTTTTCCATACCCCTTTTTTCCCTCCTAATATATTTCTGAGTATTTTCCTTTCCCATATGTTTACTTTATTTCCTCCTCTTTATTCAATATCCATGTTTCACTTCCGTATAGTGCCGTTGGTCTAATAACTGTTTTGTATAGATGTAGCTTGATCTTTCTAGATACTTTCTTTGAAATTATGATTTTATTTAGGACCCCTGCCGGTTTACTTCCTTTTGTTAGTCTTGTTTCTATGTTTATCTCCTCATCGCCATTGTCCTTAATAACTATACCTAGATAGATGCAGCTTTGGACTTGTTCGAATTCCATTGATCTCCGTCCGTTCAATTCTACTAAAAAATTTCACTCCGTTTCTCTTCTTTGTGGGGTTGTCATTTTCAAAAACTTTGACTTTTTTACATTCACTCTTAAGCTCGCTATATCTGCCGTTTCTACTAAAGCTTTGCATACTCTTTTCAGTTATTTTTCTGATGTTGATAACTTTACTACATCGTCTGCGTAGGCCAGCAATTGTGTCGTTTTTGTTTTCAGTGTCCCCGAACTGTTTATTCCACTTCTTTGCACTATCCATTCTAGTATCATATTGGACGGGAGCCGATGGGATTTTCCCACAATTGCTCCAGCAAAGGACAAGAGGAAATTCTACCACATTTGATAAGTATTAGTCGAAGCAGCTCAGAACGGGTTTACATATCAAAAGCATGGAGAAGGGCGATAGTAACCTTCATTCCAAAAGCTGGAAAAAGGGATACAACAAACCCTAAATCCTTCAAACACATTTGTCTAACATGGTTTGTGCTCAAAACGATGGAAAAAGCTATTGATAATTAAATTAGAACGGAAATTCTAGAGAGACTACCTCTCCACCCGCATCAGCATGCTTACCGGGCAGGCAGGAGACGGCACTAGTATAACTGACGGAGGATAGCCGAGGTGCTCTAGACAACCAAGAAGCCGTAGTATGTGCATTTTTCGATATAAAAGGAGCTTTTGACAATACTCCACATGAGGCTGTCAAAAGTGCATTACATAGAAGAGGTGTAGACAGCACAACATCCAAATGAATGTCGGAACTGCTCACCACTAGAGTAGCAGAGACGAGGATGAGTAAAGACATTGTCTCCATCTGTACAACCGGAGGATGTCCATAGGGAGGAGTAGCATCCCCATTAATATGGAGCCTGACGGTTGACGAAGTCCTATGTGGTTTGACTGACCTCGGAGAATTCTGCCAAAGATATGCCGATGATATTGTGGTAACAGCCAGGGGAAAATTCGAAAAAACCCTTTGTTACATCGTACAAAAGGGTCTGAGCTATACAAATAGCTGGTGTAGGCATGTGGGACTTAATATCAACCCCACCAGAACCATCTTAATAGCCATCACTAAGAAAAGAAAACTCAACCTCAAAACAATTAAACTTGATGGGAGCGAGGTTGAACGGAGACTTTCCTCAGGAACTAAGTAGAAGTAAGGGGGCACAATAGATCTTTTAGGTCTCATTGAATGTCACCCTGATATAAATACATACATACTTCATATTGAACAACGTAGTGGACAGAGGATCCCCTTGTTTTAGTCCAGCATTTGACTTAAAACTCTTTGATAACTTTTGGCCAACTTAAATCTTCGATTTTTTGTCATTTCAGTGAGATTTATCAGTTTTTTGGTATATTGAGGTTCATGTCATTCTTGTCATGTGAACAGTTTTCGAAATACGGGACTGTCTAAACGTCGTGGAACCTGGTATATCACTGTAAATAATGTTCTGTAATTTTTCAGGTGATTTTGTCATAAGTCCAGTTTATGATAACAATTTTAAGAAAACTACAAATGGAAATAAAAACGAGGATCAGGCTACTCCTTGGAAATAGTGGCTTCGCCTTCGGTCGAATGAATTTTGATTTTTAAACGAACGTTTTCGTTTCTGAATATTTTTGAATTTAAAGTTTGTTTTGAGATTACTGTTGAATCTAAGTTCAGTTTAAATGAAAAATTTGATTACCCGCAATTTTCGTATATAATTATTGACATGGCTTTCCTTAAATGTATTTTAGATGAGTTTAATGATCAATAAAGAAGCATGCAAAGTACATAATTAATGTTTTATTCAGCCAAAAGTTGGGAAAATGTAGAGGAGCTAGGCGAAATGGATTTAAATAATGTTTTCGATTGATCTTCACATAAAAAACTAACAATTAATATGGAAAAAAACAGTTGCCATTCCATTTGTTAGTTTTTCACTGAACTTACTACAAATAATCGTGTGTAAAGGTTCGGTAATAACGGGGTGATAAATCAAACACAAGTTGAGCTTCAGCTTGATCTATTTAGACTTCAGTCAACCCAACTGACCAGAGTAGAGTTTAAGTTATAATTATATTTCTAAAATGTCTAGTCATGTGTCGTCCTAATCAAGACTATATATATTTATGCTTACTAACACTTTTATATCATTGTTGATAAACATATCTATTATCCAATATTATAAAAGTGTTAATTAAGCTATTTCGTGAATGACCTACCAAAATTTACGAGGGGCACTACACCTCCCCCCTTTCGGAAGAATGAATTTCACTCGGCCGGTGATGAAGGTCATTCGCCCCCATTGAAAATGGGAAATGTGTTGCCGATCATATATTTAAATTCAATCAAAATTCGAAAACCTGTAGTAGAAATGAAAGACAAAGTGTGTACAAAATAAAAATAAAAGGATCTTTTTTTTCGTTAGGGATCCCTTTTTTAAAAAAAGGTAACTATCCAACTCCAACACAGTTCATACATGTGAAAAAAATTAAAAATATACACATATATACACTTAAAAAATTAAACACGTAAATAAATAAACGTACATAAATATACCTAAACCATAAACGGAAAAAAAAACCGTAAAAATTATCCTAAAAATGAATAAATAACAAAAAAAATTTATATAAAAAAATGAAATGTACAAAATATAAAAACTGTTTTATAATCTTACTACTACTTTACATTGTACATTAAGTAATTGCAATCTGTTTTCCGTAACTATCAATGACTTATTTATCTTGTTCAGTTAATTTAGTTAATTTAATTTGATTCAATATTGAAAAAGTTTGTGCGTTTTTCCAATTGTCTTCCATAATGCCTACACAAAATATTAGTTAAAATTATCAATTCTTTTTGCTATTTACCCATAAGACCGGACATAGTATAGACTTTGAGAACACTGAAATACTTGACAAATGTAAAAATTATACAGAGCGAATTTTTACTGAAATGGCTAGAATATCTCAAGAAGAACATTCCATGAATACCAAAACAGACACTGATGGGCTTAATCTAATGTACTCAAACCTTATAGACTTAGACTTTAAACTTAAAAAGCAAATTTATAAACATTTTATTTGTCACTTTCAATTTTTAACGTTAGTTTGACATTAGTTTGGTAAAATAATCAAAATTTGAACGTTATTTTCATGAAATTATTCAGCATTTTTTTATATAATGGAGATTTTTAATCACGAATTTTGTTCCGATGAAGTTGACAAAGTGCAACGAAAGCTTAACAAAATAAAGTGTGTACTTTGAAAATAAGTATTTTTCTCTCTCTCTCTCTCTCTTTCTCTCTATATATATATATATACACATATATATGTAATTATCATAAAACGAGTTCGGCAAATTTATCCGAGATGCGACGAATTTTTTTGTCACGTGACCACAGATCAGTCGAAGTAATTGAATTAAACGAACGGTACAGATCACTATCAGTCAGTCGAAGCGTCAAATGTCATATTATTGCAGTAGCAGTTGTATATTTGTCCGTAGATATTTGTTTTGTATTTGGCTCGTTTTGTTTCAGCAGATTATAGAAAAATTGAACAATTAATTTGTGATTTTTGCATTGAAGTTAATGAAAAAATGAGTATTTCACCTGCTGTATTGACCCTAATTGAAGGAGGCTATCATGTAATGTTTGAAGACGATGAGGAGGAAGTCCCAAATGTTTTGGAAAAAGTAGATGGTTTTGCTGAAGAAACAGTACCCCGATTTGCAAACCACCAGTTTAGACATCACTTTAGATTATCACCAATCACCTTTGAAGATTTGCCGACTAAAATGAATGCCATTTCTGAAAATAGATTGGGAACTGTAGCTGCTGGTCATCCTGAAATGATATTAGAAAAACAAGTGATGATAGCAATATGGTGTTTATCCAATATGGAAAGTTTTCGGTAAAAACCACGTCATCAATTTATTCCTTACATTTTAATAATTATTATTATTTAGTTCAGTCGCCGATCGATTTGGAATAAGTAAGTCTACATGCTGGGAAGTCTTGTATAGAATGTGTAGAAAATTTTTGAAAGTGAATTCCACTTTTAAGATAATATGCTGGCCATCAATGGAAAGGGCTCATGTCATTATGGATGGTTTCCAAGCAATCAATGGCTTTGAAGGTAAATTAACGAGGTATAACTACCTAATTTGGGGCAATTATTTTTTGTTTTTTTTAGGAGTAATCGGCTGCATAGATGGTAGTCACATAAAAATTCTACCTCCAATGCAGCACCCAAATTCCTATTGTAATAGAAAAAATTTCCATTCTGTTCTGTTACAAGGGGTGTGTGATAACAGAAAATTATTTACGCATGTTTATACTGGAGAACCTGGTTCAATACATGACAGCCGTCTGTTTGAAAAATCAGACCTCTTTGAAGGTATTCGAACTGGAGAATTCCAGTTTCCTGGTGATTTGGTGCTTGGTGATTTGGCATACAAATTATCAGATTATTTGATGGTTGGTTTTAAAAATCATGGAATTCTGTCAAACAGGCAGAAAAACTTTAATCTAAAGTTGTCACAAACACGAGTTGTGATTGAAAATAGTTTTGCATTACTAAAAGGACGTTTTCGTCGACTAAAATTTATGGAAACAGTTAGATTGGACCTGATTTCTCTATTAATTGTTACTGCTTGCATTTTACATAACATTTGTTTATTAAATGGAGATGAGGCTGAGGATTTAATAGATCTCCAGCAAGAATTGGAGAATGAGAGATGTCAAAATCATGAAAATGATTTTGACCATTTTAATTTAAGGGGTAATCAGTTGGCTGCTGCCAAACCATTGCGAATAATGAATCAATTACAAATGAACTGATTTTTTTATGAGTTAATGTATCATCCATTGTCGAGTAATAAAATTTTCATGAAAATAAACAAATATTTTATTTAAACTGCAATAAAAATGTATACCTATCATAATAAACTGCATTATCACAAAAACGAAACAAAAACTGAACTAAACCGTAAATATCACAAAGATTAGAAAACAAATACTTAAAACAATAAATCACAATAATAGGAACATAAGATAAACATTTAGTACATACAGCAACAATCGGCACTACTATAATACCAATATTTTCATCAGAAATAACAAGTATGCACTAGAACTATAGAAACAGTCTTGATAGTAATTTCTATAATTATCACATAAATACCTAAACCTGATTCAACAAATATTCACCTAAATATGTTTAGAAAAATAAATAAACTTAAAAAGGCACACATAACAAAAACTAATCATCATGTATATTTGGCAATTTTACAACACTGGCTTCAATGGCAGTGGTTAAGCGACCTACCAAGTCTAAAAACTTATCATGCCTAGCCATTTTTTCTTGGTGGCGTCTTTCAACTGCATTTTCTGCAGATTTTCTTTTCCTCGTAAACGAGGATTCATATTTTTTTTGTTTTGTTGTGACACCACTTCTGGAGTCTTCATTAGAATGATTGTCATCTGAAAATAGAAAAATGCAGGTATATACATTTTAATATTAAAAAAATTAATCATCAATTACAACCATCTATATTGGTTGTTACAATTTATTGATACTAATAATACAGTAAGGACTAATAAATTAGTGTTGTTTTTTCTATCCATATTCTCAAATTAAAATTTTTTTCCTCCAAAAGTGTTTTACTAGATTTTCATATATTTTTGCAATAGGTAAATAGAATACTTGAGCAAAAAACTCACTGTCTGTGTTTTGCTCATTATTTAGGCCTCTGACTATAAGTCCTTTCGCACTGGAACAAGTTGCAATTGGATTAATTTCTGGTTTGGAAAATAATACATTATCCAGTAAATCGTAGAACTTCCAGAATTTGAAATTATTTCCCGATTGCTCATTATGTTTTTGTACTGCTTTGTACATATTTTTAACCCCCTTACATTTGATGTCACACTGCTGAGATGTGTACACCTGTTTATATTTTTCAGTAAGTTCTGCAGCAATTTTATTCCAGGTGTACTTTTTGATACCAGATGAAAAGTCTTTATCATATGTTTTACACAAATTTATCAAATATTTTACACTATCTTCACTCCAAAGTTTAGTGTTCTCTAAAACAATTAAATGAAAATATTTTCAAATAAATCGCATATTTTTTAAATATTTTACCTGAGTTTTCACTGGTTTCTGACAGTGAGCTTTCTCCAGCGTTTACTAAAATTCATAAATAATTTCATTCATAAGTACCTAGTTATGTGATATGCAATAATGTAAGTGTACTGAAAACTAATTTATTTACATACCACATTCAATTACATGTGAGAGTGATGTTGAGGGTGAAGACTGAAATTTTGTGGATGCATTAGTACTTGTTGAGGCTGAAGAAGAGGGAAGAGCAGAATGTCGCATCAGATTAAAAGCTGCAGCAAAATTTTCTGTTTCCATTGTTTGTTTTTGGTGTATCTTGAGCAAAGTGGTAGCAAGAGTTAGGTCTGATATAAAATCATGATACGTTAGGTACATACCAAGTTGAATCATTTCTACCTACTTTCATTCTCCACAATATCCTGATATTGCTCTTTTGATACCATTATTGAAATTTGCTTTTGTTCTTCAACATCAAAAAGATCAAGTTTTTCCATTATAAGAAAATACAAAATTAAGCTTAACCTCACAAATTCAGATTAATCGCTTTCATCTGCCAAAATTGTCAGAGTAAAAAGATCATCATCAGATTGCTTCGATTAAAATTGCCGAACGGTTAAGATTTATTTCCCCTACATCTAGAAGACATAAACGAACGATTCAGATGAATTAGATTGGTCTGGAGGTTAATACCGAACGCTGCTATAGTGTATTCCTATTTTCCTCAGCTTTAAGTCGCTTGGGAGCATGCTTCAGCCATGTCTTATATCTTGAAAGCATTATTCACTTCATATTCTGTTACACTCTCACTGGACTTCAAAACCACATCTACAAAAAATTATCAATACTGTAGAGTTTTATAGGATATACAATATAGAAAAGCACAAACTTGCATAAATAGTTTATAAAAAGTTATTGAAAATTTCAAGAAGTATCACCTGTTCTCGCAGTAAATAATAAGGCAATATAAGTCATATATAGTGAAAACTTACTGAACCTCTATTATTGAATAGTTGTATATAAGCTGGCATATATTTAGAGATTCTCAAGGTATAACAAAAGTTATGCCTCTGTACAAACGAGGTAAAAAATCAGCTACAGGCCCATTTCTACTATTCTATCACATATACACAAGTTTTTGTCAAATCTTGCCATTGTATGGCATGTTATAATAATTTTATTTTATTATTTTGACCGGTACTACAACTTTCTATATTCCATTCTACGGGGCATTGCGAATCGTTTACTTTTCATTTGATTCTAATAAAGCTATCGAGAAATTAGAGAGAATAATATCTGTATCGATCTGTATTTAAAACTAACAATTACGTTTGGGTGTTTTTGAATTATTTTCATGTCTGTATGTATTTTATTATTTTAATATAGGTTTTTTTTGACAATCAAAAGAAGCAATACCAGTTATTTCACTTCAAATGTACTAAATATTGGAAACTTACTAACTATCAAGATTCTGAGATTCAATTGACTAAAGGGCCTCTTCGCATTCCTGCTACCCAAAAAACTGTACTGCACTGCAAGCTTATTTGATCAAAAACACTTTAAGAGATTGTTTTTTTTTGTTTGTCACATCCTTACCTCCAAAATTGGTATAATATTGTTCCTAAAAAACATGAAAAGTAAGTATTTGTTTATTTGAATTGATTTCTAACCTTCACCATCAACAGTATATTGTTGCCACTTAATAAGTACTCCTCCAGTATATTGAGCTCGTCTGTATTCTGGACTGGTAAATTCACAGGCACTTCAGGTTTTATCGACGTCATCGATGGCTGACTATTTTGCAAAATGTTTAAAATTTACTGATTTTGCTGCTTCGCCATGAAAATCTGTTTCAGAATTTTCTTGAAATCTAAAAATATCATATTGTTATCATCTCGAATTGTGTAAGTACAACTATCAAGAATATTGATATTAAAAATGTTACCAACCGATTCGGGTCGATTCTGATTAACATTGCTATGAAACTTGTTAGAGTAACCATATTGTTACATGTTTTAATAAATAGCAATATGGAAGTATAAGTTCGTATTCTGTTTAAGCTATAACAGCAATGTTGGTTACGATTTACATTCATAACAATATTGTTATGGCATTCGGAAAAAATTTGTGTTTTAACGCTGACAACAATGTACATAACTACGATCTATGATAAAAAAGAAGATTGTGAGGTTAAATGTGACATTTAAATACTCTTGTTAAAAATAGTGTTTAACAGTCGTCTTGTTTGGTGTGTTTTTATTTAAATGAAATGGATAATAAAAATCCAAGAAGTAGGAAAACAACGAAAGCTCAAATGGAGCTCATAATTAATTATTTAGAAAACAATAGGGTCTTAACAACGGGTAAAATGCATCCGCATAATATTAGTGAAATAGAGAGCAAGTGGGACGAGTTAGCAAATTTACTAAAAAATGGTATTGATAAAGGGACAAGGAAGGACAAGAAACAATGGAAAACAGTAAATAAAATTTTTATTATACTATTTAAAAATTTTAAATTCACTCTATGGTGTAATAATATGTATATATATTGTAGTTTTTATATGAGTGGAAAAGTAAGACAAAAAAAAAGCGAGAAATAATACAGAAGCAATAAGGCAAACTGGAGGTGGTGGATATATTTGCGAGGAACTTACCGATATTGAAAATATAGAAATGGGACAAGATATAAATGATGATAAAATTGAAATTACAATTTCAGAAGTGTTGACTGTTCCGAAAGGATTAACCGAAACAAAGGAAAATGATGTTTCAAGTAGGTTAATTTAATATGTTATTTTAAATATTTTTTTTAAATTGATATTCTAGGAACAGTGCCAAAATATCAGACACCAAAGAAAAGAAAAAATGTAACCGAACTTGAAAAATCAGCTGAAGCATATTGCAAAGGCTCACATGAAATGGCAGACGCAATGAAATAAATGTCACTTGCTATGAGGGAAATGGCAGTAGCAACTTTCACAGTCTTTAATGTTACATAAAGTTGAATAGATGTTATTTTAGTTCATGGGATTTTAAAGATAATTTTTTATTATTTTAATGGTATTATTAGTTTTTAAGTTTATAACAATGGGATATTCTTAGGAATGATTTTTAAGTTTGAATTGTTTATTTTTGGAAAGATTTTTATATATATTTCAGAATAAGATTTTTAGTTTTGATGTGATGTTTTCTTTTTAGTTTAATTTTATATTTTTAAAACTGGGTTTTTAAAAAAATGTTATATTTGTTTTTGAATAAAATTTTATTTTTAATTGTAAGTTTTTATTAAATGTATTAATACTATCTTCTTTGAAAAAGGTAATCAACCATTTCTCTTCGTGCATGTCTTCCTTCTTCTAACTCAATTCCATCTAAAAGACAGAGAAATAAAAAATATTTGAAACGATTAACAATTGTATTTTTATTTACCATTTATTTCAGCGATCTCGTTATTTTGATTTTCCTGAATATCTGGTTCATTACCATCAGGTTCATCATCTAAGTCTTCTATATTATATTTCCTGCATATATTATGCAAAACTGCACAGGTACTAATAATATAAGCTGCAGTGGCATGTTTATAATGCAAAACCCTATCTTTTTTGAGGCATCTGAAACGAGATTTTAGTACTCCGATACCTCTCTCAACAATATTTCTGGTTTGCCTATGTAAAATGTTGTAATAGTTTTCTGGGGTATTGGGGCGAGCGTCTAGAAAAGGAGTCAACATCCATGGCAGAATTGGATAGCCAGAGTCTCCAAAGAAGGTATCAATTTCTTCTACCTTCTTGGTATTTTCTCCTTAAATGCCTTTGGATTGTTGAGGAATTCCAAATTGCTGCGTCGTGAGTATCCCCAGGATAACGAGCAATAATATTTGTAATAATCAGATTTGCATCAAAAATCTAAAATAAAATATCTTATGAACCTTATTTTTATTACCAAATTAGCTTATACTTACAACTTGGACATTTATGCTATGAAAGCCTTTTCTATTTATATACGCTGCCGCAGGTTGGACAGGGTCATCAATTTTAGGGGGTGCAATTGCAACATGTGTACAATCGATTGTACCAATTATATTTGGAAAATTATAATTCATAAATCTATAAATATATTAGGTTAAAGATATATCAATGTAATTATTTCTATATTTACTGTTGCTTAGTTTTCCTCACATCTTCATCATTTGTTGGAAATTTTACGTGCCGGGGTAATAAATTATCAGTTATAAGCCTACTGATTCTATTAATTGTTCGGCTTACAGCTGGTTGACTAAGGCCTAGATTAATATCACCTCCAACTGTTGCTTGATAATTTCCATTGGCAAAAAATAAAAGACTAGCAAAAACCTAAAATAGTGAATTTATAAAGTAGAAGGTACAATAATTATTTATTATTACCATACTTACTTGTAAATGAAAAGGAATTGTATCCCTCCTTCTTGCCTCTTCCACAAATGGTGTTGATTCGTGAAGAGTAGCTCTCTTATTTAAACGAAAGAGTTTAACAAATCTGTTCCGGGGCAGTTCGAAAGGATTACTAGTATCCCTGATGTGCCTAAATTCTAGTCTCATAACTCTAAAAATAGCATTTATGATAAAAATATAAGTATGTACTTAACTTAAATAACTTACCTGTTTGCTATATTTTCGTACTCATTTAAAAAATTCACATGGTAAAATAGGGGAAACGCCATTTTAACAATTTATTTACCTTGTTATAATGAATAACAAGTACAAAAAGTACCTTGCAAAGATAGCAAGGTTTTTAGCAAGATCTATTAATAAATGACAGATCATATTGCTTAAAATCGACGATTAGAATACGATATTTTGCAAATCTTGCTATGATAGCCATATCTTTTAAGTAACCATATTGCTAGTACAAACAGAATCGACCCGAGATCTCCTGCATCACCTAAATCTCCTTGAACAGATTCAATAGTCTTTTCTTTCACTATTACTGGTGTAACAGAGCAGTTGATGAAAGTTGATGAAAGTTGATGGGCATTGAGCACATGAAGTTCCAGTCAAGTTTCCAGCTGATGGTTGTTCTACCTTAGTTCGCTTGAGTTTACTGCTGCTTATTAATAGATTGGATTTAAGTTTCACTTTTGGTGGCATAGGGTAAACTGATGGGCTATTCGATTCTTCGTCGCTGCTCGAAAATAGCCTTTTATTAGGTTTTCTTGACCGTTTGGTTGGTGAATTTTCACCACTTGTTATTTATGAAGTTATTTCCGCTTTTCTCAACTTAACTTCTTGCGTGCCTTTTCATAGTTAGCTACAATATTTCATTCATTGGTGAATAGCGGTAACCTTGTTTATGGGTCAATTCTTGTTAGGAAGTTTGGTTACATTTTTATCAAATTATTATTAATTATCCATATATTAAGCAAAACAAAGAACGTTTTAACAAAAAATATTTTATAATTGATTTTGTGTACTATCACAAAAAATAAATATATGTACAGAACTAACGTCGGCATTTCATCTTACCTTCTTCAAAATAAGTCCTAAAAATACAGAATAGTTTCCACGTTTCCAAATTTTGATCTTAAAACAACAAATGTGCTACAATTGATCGTTTGAGAGTATTATTTGATATGTTTTTATCAATAAATAAACACTCACTCTCATATTTTATATTGATTATTATAAAAAAAATTTCACTGAAAAAAAAGTAACAAAATTCTTTTTATTTCAAAAACTATCCCGTACTACCGGACAGTAATGAGACATTGTAAAAAACCAGAACATAAGAACTACTTCTCCATAAAATCATTTTTAAATAAAGACACATTCTCTACAATCAAAACTAATGTTATAAAATTAATTTGCACAAACATCACACTTAAGAAAGTCTATGTTTTCTTGAGATGTGCATGCAACTTGAACCCATTCGTTGCATGCTGTGCATTGTATTCTAACTCAGCCATTAAAGCACTGAGCTCTTGTGTAATCAGTTCCAAAATGGTGTGGGAATGCCTATACAAACTCGATGAGCTAGGCGAGAACAATATAGTCACCTTATTGTGGATTCCAGGACTCACTGGAATAGAAAGAAATGAAATAGCAGATGAACTAGCAGAGAGGGGGACTGAAACATCCTTCTGGGGGGCCGGAACCCTCTTGCAGTATCAGCTCCAATGTAATATTGAAAGAAATAGGCAAAGCCAAAGAAAAGAGAAGATCTGACCATTGGAAAGATCTAGTAGGACTTAGGCAATCAAAGATTCTTCTGGGTGATTACAACCCGTTGAGATCAAATGAATGTATAAGTCAAAGTAAAACTGCACTAAGAGTTTTAACAGGCATCCTAACGTGACATTGTCGCCTGAATGGGCACCTGAAAAAGCTCAAAATAGTGGAGGAATCAGAATGTAGATTCTGTGTAATGGAAGAAGAAACCTCCATCCACATACTTGGGAATTGCACAGCAAATCAGAATCGTAGGACACAACACCTAGGAGATTACTGGATAGATGAGGGACATTTACGTGAATTGAAGCCTGCATATATCCTAAAATTCCTCCGGGAAATAGGACTAAAGGAGCTACTAGTCTCTGAGACTTTCCTCAGGAACTAAGTAGAAGTAAGAGGACACAATAGATCTTTTAGGTCTCAGTGAATGTCACCCCAATATACATACATACCCAAACTTCGTTAAGTGACTCGTCACAAATATTGCTCTTGGTGTCATCATAGTTCTGGGTCCTACGTCCAGGTTTCATGTTGCATTTTTCTTCTTCCGACAATAACATGATACAAACTGAATCTAGAGCCAAACCTTTTTGAGGCGTGGTCTGGCTAGACTAAAGCATTGAAAAAATCATAGTTTCCACGTTACCAAGTGTCTCTAAACTGAAGATACCTTTAGTGTCCGGTACTAGGGGATGTCCGGTACTAAGGGACTTTTCCCTAAGGATCTTTTGGCTTCTATACACTCTTTCCATGTTCATTCACAAACACGTGTTGATAGCGTAAAAGTCGGCTAAGGCGAAGAACACGTGATTAGCTTCTGCATTTGATTTTGGACAAACTACCTATAATTTGAGATAAAATCTTATCTTATCCCCACACTTCTTCATGCCACATATAAAGGAAAAAAATGCAAGCTTATTTTCAAATGACTTTATTTAATGTTAGATGGCCACATTAGCAAGGAACATTTTGGGTATAAATTGTAACAATAATTTGAATGTAACTAATAGTTATCACATTAATTATCAGATATCGGCCTTTTTTCACCACTGCGTAAAGAGCATGACGTACCTTGTATTGGTTTCTTCATAATCTGACTTATTTCCCCACAAAAAGCTTCGAATGAATGCGACTTATCGAAAGTCTCTTTAGCTATATCGCCCAAAAAAACTTGCAAGTGTGGATTCACCAATAATTTTTTCAAAGCAAGAGCTATTACTTTGGGTTCAGGATCAACTATTACCCCCGAAAGTTTGTGTACAAGTATTTTAGAAGCGATGCCTTTATTTGTTGCTATTATTGGTTTTCCTATAGACATTGCTTTGACAATAAAGTCAGGGTAAACATCATGTTTAGCAGGGTAAATCAATATATCAGATTCCATTATTAATGTTTTTTCGAGTATTATTGGTAGTTGTTTTTAAAAAAGTTATTTGTGCCGCACATAATCTTTGTTCAGCGGCAGCTAATAGTTCGCTGTAATGAAATTTTTCGTCCAATGTCTTGCAATTTCCTGCGATAACCGGCTGAAACCGTTTGGTTATAGTTTTATCATCTATCAATTCCAAGAAAAGTTCAAACGCATCCAAAGCCAGTTTGAAATTTGATGATTCTCTAAACCTACCTACTGTAAGAAATAAAATTGTATCGTCCATTGAGTCCGCTATTATTCTTTGTATTTTTATTCTCGGCTCTCTCCATATACCCAAATCTATGGAAGGATACAAAATTTTCGGTTTCCATTAGTATTTCAGCGAATCCTATGCTTTCCACAATAATTTTATCGGCTAATTTTATCCATTTTCCTTCGAATAAAGATGGGTTGATTTTTGTGTGTTCGTAGCAAGCGTCTGTGTTTTTTAATTCTTGAAAATTATATACGAAAAATACTTTATAGCTAGAGAAACATTTTAGAAGATAAAGGGCAATAAGGCTGACGTCAAGGATTACTATTTCGGCCTTAGGATCAGGAGGAAACAATAAAAATCGTAGGACCATCCAAATTGTTCGAAAGGTTGATAAATTTAGAATTCCAAGGAGGGTTCGTGGTATCCACCATCCTGAATACTCGATGCATATTTTATCTAAAAACTAAATTTTTTTTTAATACAAAAGAAACTTATAATGTATATGTCAAATATAATAGTTTAATGCTATTATAACGCCTTACAAAGTTTTTGAAAAATATTTTTCAAAGAACAGAGACCGTTCACTAAGAAGCAACAACTACTTCTCGGACGATATGCCTCAACAGACATTGAATTACCCTTCTAAGTTAAACGAGGTTGGTATATCTGCAAGATATAACCAACCATTCTGGTTTGTAATTAGAAGGGACATCACTTGTAGACCGGTTTCTAAATTAAAATAAAAAACGAATAAATGTAACATAACAATTTTTATAAATAAAAATCAAGTTTTGCTAAACCCTGTTTGATACTAATTATTCATGTGAATAGTTTTTTTTATAATTAATATTAGTGAAAAGACGAAGATGTAATTAAACTTTGTTAACGCTGGGAAAACTGTTAATCAATAGTAGTATTTTTCGAATTATTTATCTCATATTATTAAAAATAGTTTTGGTTATACTCACAACTTTTTGAAAAATGAGAATAATTAAAAAAGCAAAATTAAGTACCTTCATATGTCTGAAGGAATGATCTCTCTCGAAATGTGAAGTCAATATCGTAACTTTATATCCGATTGTGAGGTAAGCCAGAGCAATGTTGAGCATGTATCTATCTGCAAGTTTTTCGTGTAGAATAACTACATGAGGACGTTCGTGTTCGTTTTGTGCCACGTCCATTTGGGAATTTTTGATAGTTCTGTCACATGCACAATTTTCTATTTTGTTCTTGGAAACTGACATGTTGTGACAGCAAAGCTTACTGTAGTTACAACTGTCCGATTTAATGAGCGCTTTCATCCTATTGTATCGATTAGTTATCGATTAATAATTTTCTCAACATTTCTAAATCAAATTTTCCATATCTCCCCTTTTTACGCTTTTAATACATATTACTTATATTATACAGTGTGGAACAGCCAAATGGAATAAATTCGATAACGAATAAATGAGGGCGTGTTGGGAAAAACGCTTGGACAGTTCGATTTGTATTTCTAAATGCGCATTTAAAAAAAATAAAAATTATATAGGGTGTCTCTTGTGACAGTGGCCAATACCAACTTTTTTATTTTAAATGCAACCCCCTGTATATTATTCATTTTTTAGATTGTTTAGAAAATTCTAGACATAATGCATATACAATGTCCTATACCTAGCTTCAACTGTTTCGGAAATATTGTGTTTTCAGATTTATTACAAAAATTAACATAAAAAAATGAAAATTATTTTATTTCACAAAATCGGTACATTACACTTAATACTTATTTCCCATTTAGCTCTTGATATTGAAAAAGTAAGTAAAAACCATTCCTGTGTTCCTTTTTACTGATATGAAATAAAAAAAATACAAAAACCAGTTTTGTTTATTTTCCTATAAAACTCATAGCCTTAGCAACTTGTTGTCTGCCTGCATGACAGTAGTGATCAGTGTCAGTGCTATTGTCGTATGAATTTCGTTAACTGTACGTAATAATATCAGAAAAATGGTTCATTTAACAGAAATGCACAAAATAACCATTCCACAAATGATTGGTTATGGAGATAACACACGGACTGCACAAATGGAAGTTTCTCGCTTATTTCTCGAAAAATTTCCAAATTTACCGTCTATAAAGGCAGTTTGGCGAGCTTGGACATGTAAGACAGATAAAAAAAGTAGCTGCCAATGCAAGTGATGATACGAAATTGGATATTATGCTTGAGTTTCAAGAAAACCCACAAAATTCTGGTCAAAAAGCAGCCCCACTGTTCAACATTAGCTAATTTTTCGAATATTTAAAGAAAGTAAAATGCATCCCTATAAAATGATGCCAACTCAGGAGCTCATGGAAGACGATTTCGATAGGAGAACGTATTTTTGTGAACAAATGATGGCAATGAATCCTCACTGGATGAGAGAAGAACATACGCAATATCCTGAAAAAGTTAATGTTTGGGCAGGAATTGTTGGAAATCATATCTTTCCCTTCTTCCCTTTCCCTTTTTCATTGATGGCAACTTGAATGGAGATAAATATTTAGAACTGTTCCAAAATAATGTCGTGCCAACTTTGACAAACATATATCCTGATCCAGCAAACCCACAATATAGTATGGTTTCAGCAAGATGGAGCACCGCCCTATTACCAAATCAATATCAGGCAGTACCTAAACCAAATCTTTCCAAATCGGTGGATAAGGAGGGGCGGATCGATAGAATGGCCAGCACGATCTCATGATCTAATGCCATTAGACTTCTTTTTGTGGGGATATGTCAAAAGTATTGTATACAAAACTGAACTTCTCAACTTAGATGACTTGAAAAGACGAATCACGCTTGCGATTAGATCAGTCACGCCTGAGATGTTGAGTATCGTTACAAGACATTTCTATACCAGATTAGCATGTTGCTAAAGTTTATATATAGTAAATTTTATACCCATTTAGAATAAGACCATCCTTATTTATTATTAATAAATCGGTTGAAACAAAAAATTACCAACAAAAATGAACGTCGTAACTAATTTATTAGATGTCACGTTTTTGAAGTTACGTCAAATTTTGATTTCATGTTAATGTCATAACGCAAAATAAGATATAAAAATGCGATATTCTGATGAATCCAAAAAACTTATGCTTAATGTAGTAAACTATTTTCAAAACGATTTAGGATCTCGATTTAAGGCTATTCAAAAAGCGTCCGAAGCACTTAAAGTTCCAGAAAGCACATTATATAATCTTGAAAAACCAAACAGAGCTACAGATTTCGAATTTAGAAGAAATATGTCTGCAAGCGTTTCCCGGAGCAAAACCCGAATTACAAAAAATACCCTGCATTGTTTGAGGGAAGTAATTTATAAAATGTATGCGCGAAAGGATAAAATCACAGTAGAAACTATTTTACGGCAATTTATCGAAGAGTCTCCAGAAACTAAGATTTCCAAAGGTTCGTTATATTTGGGAATTAAAAAAATGGGTTTTCATTTCAAAAAACAGGATGGAAGAAAACATTTATTGGAAATGCGTGCAGTCAGATTAAAAAGAATATTATTTTTTAAAAATACCATGCTGCTAAAAGCGAAAAGCTCTTTACACCTGTTTTTCTGGATGAGACATGGGTTTTTAGTAAAAGCGGGGACAGAAGAATGTGGCAAGATGGTACTAAACACAGTGATTTAAAAATAACTGGAAGTGGGACACGATATGTAATTGTTCATGCCGGTAATAAAAAAGGTTTTGTGGCAAATGCATCGCTTATTTTTAAATGCAATAAAAAAACAGGCGATTACCATGATAACATGAACACCGAAAATTTTGAAAATTGGTTTAAACAGCAACTAATTGTAAACTTGGAAGAACCATCGTTAATTATAATGGATAACGCAACGTATCACAGTCGCCTGGATGAAGAAATCCCAAGAAAAAGTTGGAGTAAAACACGCATGTTAGAATGGCTCAAAAAAAAGAATATTCCTTTTCCAGATCACATTTTAGAGGATGCTGTTTGGAATATAATTGAAAAGCAAGTTTTGCCAGAAAAAAATTATCATTTAGACAAATACGCTGCCGAGCATGGTCATTGTGTTCTCAGGCTACCACCCTATCATTGCCATTTTAATGCCATCGAAATGGTATGGTCAGAAACTAAAAGGCATTATGACCAAGCTATTACGAAAACTGCAAGGTCACCTACTGAAGTCTTAAAAGTATGGAATGACGTTGTAAAAAATGTACCGGAGCAACACTGGCAGAATTACATAAATCATACAGAGAAAATTATTTCTGAAGCATGGGAAGTAGAAAACAAACTGGACCTACTAAACATCGAACCTATGGTGATCTCTGTATCCAATGAATCCGATGATGAACTATCACTTTCCGAAAGTTATTCTGATTTAGAAACTAATTAAACTTTGCCTTGAAGATCACGTTGTCATTTTTTTAAAATCTAGAATTTGTACTTAATCGAACTCTGAATTGCCATATTTTTTTAAGAAAACTATGTATCTAGTTAATAAAACAATGTTTTTAAAATTAGTGCGCTTCTTTTATATTCTTTTATTATGTCAACATCTTTAGAATTTTATGAATTTCATAAAATTAATTTGTATTATTACAAACCGCCACTGATAATATGAAATTTCAAGTCACTACGCCAATGCAATAAGATATATGTCAAGCATTTGACATGACAAAGGTCATAACCTAATTTTTTTCATGCGGGTTCAGATGGTTCAAGACGCCGCATACGTTAAGTTACTAAAACGGCTGGTACCTCTAAATAGGTATTAATTTTACTATAATAGCCTTCTTGGTGTGCGTCATTGATTGTTAATGTCTTTCTAATACATTACGTTGGAAGAAATGGAAAAAAAGGCAGGTCTGTGATTATTCCTAATCAAAATATCACAATAATGAACCGTTTAAACGTAGTACAACCGTTAACCCTAATCTTTGACTTACAAAAATTTGATTGGTTGATGTTTAGATTACGCGCAAACGCGACCTATCAATCGGGCGAAATTACATCGTTCAAAATACGATGCAGACGTTCCTTTCGTAGCGGCAATGTGTCTCATGTCTTTTTCTAATGTCCCACTGACAGTTCTCGTCAGGTCTGTAGTTTATTGTTTACGGTCAAGTATTATTTATGAAAAGTGAATATTAATCTTATTGAACCCGCTGTATAATTCTTTCGCAGGACTATATTTACTAATATTAAATTATTTTAATATGAAAATTGAATATTCAATTTGTTATATTTTGCAGTGTTTTGATATCCCAAGTATTATTAATTTCATAGCCTTTTCGAATTTGGCTGAATACGATCCAGATGATTTTATTTATCAAATTGAAGGTTAGCTATATGTCAAAATAACATATTTAATATCGACATACCCAAAACCCGGATATACGTCACAAACGATGACGCACACCAAGAAGAGTATAATATGAACTATAAGACGTTCGCGGCGAGCATTTTGAACATTTCCTACATTGACGTTAAGGTTTTTTTGTTTTTTTTGCATTAAGAAATAATCAGTATTACTTATTAGGTTTTTCGTGTAATGTAGCGAATTTGTGAAATAAAATAATTTTTTCTACAAACGTCAAAAAATTACAAGGTTGCGCATTGACAACAATATGCGAAGTGACACTTTTTTTCGGATTCTTACGTTACCATGACACCGTGCGCGAAATACTTCGCGCACTAGGGTGCGAAGTATTTTGCACACTGCATGTAAATTAATAAGACTTTTGTATTTCAATCTTTGAAAAAATGAAGCAAAACTCCAAATTATTATTTATTTTTAAATAAATAACAATTAAATACTTTTAAAATAATGATAGAATTTTACAGTAACTTTAGTTATTATTTACAATATTAACATTAATCCATAGTAACAGTGAAAATTTGATTAGGAAAGACATTTTAAGCCACTATTTTCTATAATAAATTAGGCATTTTACTTATTTATAATATTTTTAAAAGATAGATTTTGACGTTTGTAGAAAAAATATTGTTTGCATCTCGTGCGCGAACTACTTTGGTAGCCTCGAATAATTTTTTAACTCGACTTCGCCTCGTTAATCACCAAAGTAGCATTTCGCGCACTAGATACAAAAATAACTATTCATTTTTTAATGTTAATTTTTGTAATAAATCTGAAAACACTTAATATTTCCGAAACAGATGAAGGTAGGTAACTACATGAATTATGTCTAGAATTTTGTGAAGAATCCAAAAAATGAATAATGTACAGAGGGTTGCATTTAAAATAATAAAGTTGGTATTGGCCACTGTCACATGACACACCCTATATGATTTTTTTTTAATGTGCATTTAGAAATCCAAATCGACGTGTCCAAGCGTTTTTCCCAACACGCCCTCATTTATTCGTTATCGAATTTATTCCATTTGGCTCTTCCACTCTGTATATAACAATAGTTTTAATGATTATATTAATAATTTTTTATGCATTCAGGGGAGTCACTGGTTATGTTAATTCAAAAGGACGACCAATTCCTGCAATTCCGCCTATCCGAAATTTTGAGTTTGTGTGTTTGGTTGAGCAGCCTCCAGATTCTAGCTCTAATGCCCGTTTGCACCGTTTAGAATTTAAGTATGCCTTTCGTAAGTTGCTCTTAACTTTAATAAGCACTTAATTGTCTCGCTTGTTGCAACGCTGCAGCTTAAGTTATACTTAGTAAAGAACCACTTAACGCATTGCGTACATGGCAACACTGAGAAAATCTAGTAACTTATTAGTGACTTTTCAGATTTGGCTTTGTATCGAGTGATAGTTAGCTTTTGCCCACGTCAAATGTGAACGATTAAGGGCGGGTTTATCTTATATATTGTAGCCTTAGGCTAAATCTTAACTGTTGGCCAAAGTGTTTATCAACTGCCAGTTTTGTATTAGCTGTCAGTCAAACTATCGGCTATCCTAGCTGCCAGTGGTGTTCTGTGATTCTAACTGTCAACTGTGTCATGATTGTTTCATGTTTGCTTTCATTTTGCATCAAAGATTATTCCAATTTTCAATTTCAATGTGTTATCATCGTTTGGGGTGAAATCGAAAAGCTTTGGTTCATTTATAGTAGTTTAGTAGCATCCAGGTTCTGTGTGTTTGTATTTCATTTCATTGTTATTGTCAATGGATCTTGAGGAACTTGACGACCTTTTCGATGAAGAGCTTGAAGAAATATTGGAATTTGTGGAGTACGAAAGACGACCATATACTGTTAAAGAACGGAATTCTATAATGCTTTTATGATGAACGGCTACTTTTATCAGTAATTGTCGCTCTGACTCCGTAAAATTGGGAAATATTTTTTTGTGAACATTTTCAAAAGCAAACAAACAACACAGACCAAATAAAAATAATAGTACCACCTACCACCACAATTTTGACACTGACAAGTGACATTTCCTACGGTGTTGCCAGCGTAAGCTTGCGATAACATACAAAAATTAAAACCATCACCTCTATATTCTTGATTCAGTGGGTTATAACAAAATATGCGAGTAAAATTTATAATATGTATATTTCATGTAACAGGTCATCCTCCTTACACCAAATTAAAATGAGAAATTTACACTCTGACAATATTACACCCACGTTTATATCACGAACAATGTTGCCAAATGCTCAATAACAATTATGGCCGGTTTCCCAGCACTCCTCAAGTTTAGTTTAAGGGTCGAATTCCATTAAGGAGGCCTTAAGAGCCATAATGCGTTTGCCCTGCAAATTATTGGATCTTCAATGCCCGATTCCACCAAACAATTTTAGGGCTTACTTAACGCTAGGTAAAGAATATCTTTAGATTAGGGGTCGATTTCATTTCCACCAAGTCAAATCTTCACCGAAAGCGGTCTAAGGCAGCCTTATATTTAGGGGTCCAAATTTCTCCACCTAAACAGTCACCTAGTAAGGGAATGGTGAATTCTAACCTCATTTTTTCAGTATTTTGTTGAGTATATTTCATGTTTTATCATTTTTGTGTAGGTATTTCTGTATAATTTTTGTACCCATGCCGTTTTTTTGCTTAAATATAATAATGGAAATGTTTGACGACGACTTTGAAATTCTTGATTTAATTCAACATGGATTTCCTAGAAGAATATATGATAGAAATAACCAATTTGATGATATGGATAATTTAACGTTTTTTCGTCGGTTCAGATTAACTAAGCCAACGGTTTTACATGTTTTGGAGCAAATAGAGGATCGGTTAGAACATCCAGATGACAGGTAAGTCAATGGGTGTTTTTATCCATATTGATATCTAATTGTAGAATGTAGATAATCCTTTTTATATCATTTTTAGAAACAACTCTATATCACCTGTAAATCAGCTATTGACTTGTCTAAGATGTTATGCCACTGGTGGGCATTTAAGTTCATGTGCAGACTTTATGGGGATGTCTGTGAGTAGTGCATCACGAACTGTGAAAAAAGTAACTGTAGCAATAGATAGTTTGAGGCCCCTCTATGTAGAAATGCCTAGGTTAGAGGCTGCAGTTGCTACCAGCAACATGTTTTTCAAAATTGCTTCTTTTCCGAGAATTATAGGATGCATTGATGGGACGAATATCCGCATCCAATCATAAGGTTGGGTTTGACAACATAAACAAAATTATAAATTGCAATTTTTTCATTCAATACTGATTTTCGTTTTTAATCTCTAATTAGGAGGCAATGACGCAGAACTATTTAGAAATAGGAAAGGGTATTTTTCCATTAACACTCAGGTTATTGGTGATGCAGAACTAAAAATTAGAAATGTAGCAAATTGGCCAGGATCTACTCATGATCAAACAATATTTATAAATAGTAGAATACGCGCTAGGTTCGAAGCTAATGAATTTCCAAATTTCGCTCTACTGGGTAAGTCAAAATTGCTTAATTTTCATTCTTCAAATTGTTGTGCATAGATGAATGTGTAATATGATATTTTTAGGAGACAGTGGATACGCACTAAAGAACTATTTGCTTACGCCGGTAACTGATCCACAAACTCGACCACAACAACTATATAATGAAGCTCAAATAAGAACGAGAAATACAATTGAAAGGTTGATAGGGGTTTGGAAAAGGAGATTTCCAATATTGTCGTATGGCTGTAGACTCAAAATTGATACTACTTTAGCTGTAATTCCTGCAACAGCAGTACTTCATAATTTAGCCATAGAAATGAAGGAAGGTGAACCTCCAGCCGAAAGCGATATAGGAAATGTAAATTATTTAATCGAAATGGGAAATATTCCTGATATTCAACAGGCGCAGGCACCAGAAGTACAAATTTTTAGAAATGATGTAATTAATTATTTTGCTCATTTATAAATGAAAAAAAAGTTTTTGAGGTCTGTCTTTATTTTAATACCAAAGTTTTTCAAACCTATAAAAATGAAAAGTTATACATAGATAGGTATTTAAAAATGTACCCCTTTTAATTTGGTTAGACCAGAGAAAACACCTTACAATTAAAAAAATTAAACAAAAATCGACACCTCTAAAAAAACTTCAAATAATTAGCTATAGGTTCTCCCAAAATTATTCAGCTTCAAAGCTATAAAAATGAGTTTTTTCATATTTGGCCTTCATCAACTGCAATTTTGAAGAGCCTTCAAACATAGGTATATAGAAACTCTTAAAAGAAAATAAACATATTGCATATAATAGAGCATAACTCTCAAACTAAATTTTTTAACATACAAATTCTTGGAACATCACAGGTTGTCTTAAACTTAATATTCACAACCAACAAACAGTGGCCCTTAATTTTTAGCACAGCATTGGCGATTCTAGTGATAACTCATCAGAGTCTTTGGTAGCTAAAGAGGCAAGTTGTTTTTTTTTAGTAAAATGTCCAACTCCAACACTTGCATTCTTAACTTGTGCTCTTGTTTTAGACATTCAGCTAATTCCATTTTTTTGTCCACCAACATTTCATATTTTTCTCCCAATTTGGAAGATGTTAGTGTTACTAATGTATTGGGTCTTCTACGTGATGGTACACATTTTTGCCTTGATGGCACAGTCTAAAAATAAAAAACAAGTTTTTGGGTATTATTGCTATAGGTTATAAAAAATAAAGGTTTATTAAAGAAAATTAAGAAATTCAATCAAGCACATACACTGAGAATTGATGAAAAGTAAAAACACTATAATATGATAAAACACAAGTATTTCACATAAGAACTGACATTTAAATTCATAAACATACCTTATTAACATTTTCCTTTAAAACACTGCTAATGGGCTTTTTTAAATGTGCCCCTTTTTTCCAAATGTGTGATGGTAAACATTCTCTGGGCTTTTAAGATTCCTCATGAACAATTTCAATACTGTTATTACTATAACAGGTACATCCAATGATATCTCAGATTCCCCTTGCTGGAATAATGGATCCTATAAATAGGCACAATACATAATTTTCAATAATACACCTACTACTCAATAATCTTACCTCTTCTGTGGCATCTTCAACCTCCAGTCCCTCAACATCAGATGTAGTAGCAGCAAAGGTTTTCACACTATCCTGGGATAAATATAATATATTTTAAGGTTTAATTTATGATTATATTTCTCAATGTAAGTATGTAGGTACATACAGTTATAACAAAGAATGAAAAACCTAAAAATAAATAAGAAATGACTACCTGTGTATCATTTAATTCACTTCCAATTATCAGTCTCCCGTTATAAGAATCGAATTTACTTCCCAATCCTGAAACCGACTTTTTGTTGATTATTGACATTAAGAGGTCATCTTGCTGGTTATTCTGTGGTCCAGTGCCTCCGCCACCACCAGTTTTATATAATTCTTTTTTTATTTCCGCTGATTTTTTTTCGTAACTCTTCTTTCATTTTTTCCTAAAATTTTTTTAGGAACTCTACAGGTCTATAATAAAGATTGGGAGATAAGGTATTGAATTCTTGACAAATTTTTTGACAGGTTTCTTTTTTTTCCTTAACTGAAACTCCATCGGTTTTTTTATTCTGAATAATATGTTTGTGGTGCTCTATAATATTAAGCAACCGCTCTTTTTCATTATTAGTGTAATTCGGAGCTCTTTTTTTGGATACTGTAGTTGGATCTTCCGAGAGATTCTATTGCTGGTCTCCTTGCTTCATTGTTAATTGTATCTGTTCAGTCTAATTACAAAAGATCCCCAAAGTTTTGCGATGCTGCCAGTGTCTTTCTCCACTTAGTTAGGAAATTCATAAATTTGATTGGTGGAAACCATTCTACAAATTAAGGGTATCCCCAAATTAGGCAAGTCCTAACTATTCTTTCCCTACTTGAAAGTCTGTGGAAACCGGCATTAGTATTCCTTAACTTAAGAGATGATATTTGGTACCTTAAAGCTTCCTAATAAACGAATTATAACCTAAAAATTTAGCTTGTCGATCTTATGGTATACTCAAATAAAAGTTAAATACAATAAATATCCATAATACATACTTATAAAATGGAATTTCTTGATGACGATCTCGACCTTTTTGATATTTTCGAGAATGGAATTCCAAGAAGAAAATATGGAAGGGCAAATTATATTGAAGATATGGACAATTTAACGTTTTTTAAAAAGTTTAGGCTTTTGAAGGACACAGGATGAATAAGCGATGGATGAAGGAAGATTTGGGTAAGCATTTATATTTATATTAGTAGGTACATTATTATATTTGTTTTAATAACATATTTCCCTATGCCTCTACCTCTCTTTTATTTCTAAGTTTATATTTAAAAAATCCTACCCACAATCTTTAATTTTATGTACCTATTTATTATTTTTTAGAAACAACACAGTAACTCCAATAAACCAGTTTTTGACGACATTGAGATTTTATGCTACAGGAGGGCATCTTTCATCCATTGCTGATTTTATGGGAATGGATACTAGCACTATATCGAAAATTGTAAAACGAACATCTCATGTCTTGGCTATGTTGAAACCAATATATATCAAAATGCCAGAAACACAGGCAGAGAAAGTTAGAGTACAACATGATTTTTTTTTAATCTCACTTCCGAAAGTTATTGGTTGTATTGATGGTACCCATATCCGCATCCTATCACCTGGTAATTTATAATAGTTTATAATCTTACAGTTTCAATAATACACATATCATTGTTAGGTGGAGAAGATTGATGGAAATTTTCCGAAATAGGAGAGGATATTTCTCATTAAACGTACAATTCATTACTGACCCTGACCTTAAAATAATAGACGTTGTTGCTCGTTGGCCTGGATCTCAACATGAGAATACAATATTTAACCATTGCCAAATTAAGGCCAGATTTGAAAATCAAGAATT
Source organism: Lochmaea crataegi (assembly GCA_947563755.1). Taxonomy (NCBI): domain Eukaryota; kingdom Metazoa; phylum Arthropoda; class Insecta; order Coleoptera; family Chrysomelidae; genus Lochmaea; species Lochmaea crataegi. The sequence goes on along the minus strand of OX387422.1, from coordinate 64,320,641 downwards.
TCCAAATTGTGTTTTATTGGGTAAGAAAATATACTACTATACATTTTTATTTTAAACTGTGGAGCTTTTATTATGGCCAAAAGCCTGCATTTCACTATGATTGTTGCAGCCTGGCTGGTCCAGTCCAAGTTTCAATATATGCATTACAACTTGTGCTGGACTAGCTGCAGGCTACACCAGCCATAGTGAAGTGCAGGTTTAAAATACTAAAACAATATATTGTTAATTAACCATCATTCTTGTAGGGGATAGTGGCTATGCTATTCAAATTTAACTTTTAACCCCTCTCGCAGCTCCAATGACTAGAGGGGAGAGATTGTATAACGAGGCCCACATAAGAACAAGAAATTCCATATGGAGGACCAATGGTGTTATTAAAAGAAGGTTTCCTTTGTTGGCCTATGGAATTCGCCTTAAATTAGAGACTACTTTCTCTGTTATTGTAGCAGCAGTGGTGCTACACAATATAGCAAGGGATATGAATGAGCCAGATCCTCCACCAGACCCAGATATGGATTTGGAAGAACTGAACTACTTAATTGGAATCGGTAATATTCCTGAGCAAATTAATGATGATGTAATGCCAGAAAACAGATTTATTTTTAGAAGTGAGATAGTAGATTACTTTGAAAATTTGCCTCAATAAACTTTTAACGCTTATTTTTTTTGTTTCATTTACTCATTTTTGGCTCATTACATAGTATCACCCTAAATTTCCAAAATGAAATAAATGTCTCATTTCAATAATAGTTTATTTATCTTAAATCTGTATAAAACTTAAAAACAAAATATATGTAATGTATATACAAAACAAACAAAATTATGAACTAAAGAAGGAAGTTGTTCAGTAATAGGAATTGAAATCTTAATTAAACTAGATATTTACAGATCTAAGTATTCAATATCAACATTAGTGAAACCTTAAGCTTGTAATTACTTTTTTTCATCAATAGATAGAAATGAAGCAATTTCATTCTCAATTCATGCTCTTTTTGAAGTCCATTAGCCAATTCTATATTCTTGTCAATAAGAATTTCATATTTTTCGGCCAATATGGAAGATGACAAAACTCTAACAGTTGTAGGACGTCTCCTTGTTGGGGTTATGCATTTATTTATTTACAACACAGGCGACTAATGATTGTGATTGGTCTACCTAATTTTTTGGAGATTTGTTTTTTTCAAGGTTAATCTTGGTGGGTACTGGTTGGGTTATTACATTTTTAAACTTGGGAAAACAACTACCTTATGTAGACTGACCCCAATTGTTAGTCGCCCGTTTTACATCTGGCTATATAAATACATTTTCATTTGTCTTTGAGGGCTTAGTGAGTTGACTTTCGTCTACTGCCTTTCCCTGGGTCTCATCCACGGTGTTGAAATCACTGTCGAAGGGATTTTCTAAACCAACAATCGTTTTTATATTTACTATGTCAAGCATAAGCTCATCTTCTGGCTTTGCATTGTTCTTTGGAGGTCCCCCCCACCAGTCTTATATAGAGATCTTTTTTCTTCCCCAGCTCTTTTTCTCAGGTCTTCTTTGGCATTGTTCCAAAATTTCTTCAGATATTCTGTGGTCCTAAAAACATTGTTTGGAGCCAATGCGTTGAACTCCTGGGTTAGTTCGAACCAGGATTCGTTTTTGTCTGATACTGGACAGAATCAGTTTTTTTATTTTCCAATACATTCCGATATTTTCCAACCAGTGTAATAACCCTTTCTTCTTCGGATTTGGTGAAATTTGGTGCTCTTTTCTTTTTCTGGTCCATTATGTTGACAAGATACAGGTAAATTTCAAATTACCAAGATTACTTTCACAGTTTTCAACAATTTTCACTATTTTCAGATAAAATTCACATACAAAACCTTCATAGAAAACCATCCCTCCAATCAATTTTGACAGCTGTGACATATTTGCGACAAATCATGCGGTGTTGCCATAGAGTAAATAAGACTTTACTAAGGAAAACTTATTTAAACGCATAGAAACGTTCACTCCAATAAGGAATACTTAAATTTTAAGGAATCCTTAGCTATTCTATCCTTAAGAGAAGTGTTGGGAAACCGGCCATTAGCCTCCAGTTAGTTACTTGTCGGTCATGTGGTGCATTGATAAACGCTTTCTAATGTAACCGAGACTTTGGCTGGCGGCTAGATGGCGGAGATAGATGAGGGCTACGTAGCTGACAGATTACCCGGGCCTTCATAAACCCGCCTAACCCCTAAAAACAAAGAAAACAACAAACTTCAGTAATGGTTATTAAATGCCCAGTGTAGGCATAAAAGCGAAGTGCTGCTAGGAAGTGATTCATGGGAGACACGCTGCTGTTTCTGTAATAATAGTTGATCATTTGGTCTTGTAGGTTTCCTTATTAGGTAATATTTTACTTAAAAATAATTCCGAAATTTCAGAGCTTCCTCTATCAATCCTAAAACCCGTAACAGTATTGCTTTGTCACTCGAAATCTTTGATGTATCGTGGAAATGATCAGATCAAGTGTAAAGCCTCTCGGGAAATCTATTATGTCGAGGATATCAAAATCAACTTCGAAAACGTCATTCATAAAGAAAAGCTGTCAACCGCGATTTCAAACTAAGTCGAACTTAAGTCGACCCAATCGGGAACTTAATATTAAGTCCTCCTTAACTAGTATAAGGAATACTTAGAGAGCTGTGCAACGCAAACTAGTCTTATTAAGATTACTTCATTTTAAGACTGTCTTAAAGTAAACGGTGCAAACGGGCATAAGTTACCTAACTACTCTCACATGCATGTTTGGTGATATACCATTGCAGCCAAGTTTCACCATTATGTTGAGATGTTAAGACCATCTTCCTCACTGAGTAGAATTCTAATCTTCTAGTTTATGACAGACTAGTCGGTGAGATAATAAAAGCTGTGTATTAAGTAGAATGGAGAATACTTTGAAGGATACTCATTCGTTCGGGTTGTGCTCAACTGCCCAGGCACTTGAACTGAATATTTAGACCATATCCCATGATATCTAATTCTATTCCAGAAGCTTCGTGTCTTCTATAAAGGCCACTAGTTTGACTGAAGGGATTTTCAGTAGTTGTAATGGTTGTGTTAATTCCTCTCCAAAGTGCTTCCGTCTAAGTACTTGTAAAAATATGTGAGTAGGTGTTTCATCATCATATTCAAATGTTTTGTCCGGTATATCCTCTTCTGATGTTTTCATCAATACAGGCTATAGCGGCAATCATCTCTGCTTGAAACAAAGTCGTATATCGACCAAGGCTAAAGAACATTCTCTTTCTAGGTCCTTTTATACCAGCCCCAGTGCCATAGTTTGTTTTGGAACTATCGGTGAACCAGATGAATTACCTGGGTGCATCACTTGTTCCCTAGATGGGATGATGATGTTCATTCGCTCAGTAAATATATTCTCGGCTGTCATGGTTATCATATATTTTATGTGTGAAATCAAACACTTGCCATGTGATTGAGAACTGAACTTTATTTCCAATTTCAGTCAAGTCCAATGTTACTTTTTATAATTAGGCCATAGGAGGCTCGTTAACATCATAATAATTGTAACATATTAAAAATATAAATGTTAATATGTCACATCTCCCTTTTAATAATAAAAAAAGACAAACTCTTATTTAAATTTTCATAAATAAAACAAAAAGATTATAGTACTAAATTTCTAAATCCAAGAAACATTGTTAATACTAATCAATGAAAAAAAAAATAGTTCAAGTGTAACCAAATCTTTCTGGTTTTTCCACTACTCTACCTGAATATGTTGTTGGTGGCACATTATAGATCTCGGTGTATCCGAACTGCGTACCGTTTAATCCCACTGACCGAATTGCGTACCAAATTTTAATCTATCTACCTTAGGATTATCGGAGCGTCCGAACTGTGTACCATTTAATCACTTATCCCAGCGAGGTATCTTAGCGGGGGGTACAACTTCACCATCGCCGGAATCCGGGAACACCGCTACAAACAGCACAGGGGAGGTAATAGTTCATTTAAAGAGCGTTTTGGAAATGTGAGCCTTTATTATAAAAAACAATAATTTCACAAGAGTCATAATTATAAGAAAATTTTATAATACTACCATACTACCAAATTTATAGTTAACGCATTTTACAAAATTATATCTAGATATTTTATTATTTTTGTACTGCACAATTTTTGAATTAATAAACTCTTGTTTATTTAAAACATCCTTAGGAATTAGGATAGGTTAGGTGTTCCTCGAGAAAACTGAATTTAGCGTATACACCTTCACATTGCACTTTTTGTTTGTACACAACCACACTGTTTCACCAAACATTTTCAGTTCACGATGCTTTCGAAACTTGAAATGTTCGTAGATTATTAATGGATTTCCTCGCTCACTTAACATTTGTTTGAACTCCATTTTAATTTTCAAGCTTCAAGAAGCTTCTGGAGAGACTGACATTTTATTCGAATGAACGTCTTGAACATCCTTTTTGCAATCATTGCTATTGGTGGATGAAAATCAAAGCTAAGCTAATTGTGTAATTCCAAGTGTCGCATGCCGCCAATCCTTTGCAAGCGACCTCCCGCAATTTACCTACCTGCCAAGTTCAAACCCCCTTGATATCTTCCGGTACGCAATTCGGTCACCTAGATAATCTTCAGTAATTACGGTTATACCTGGCAAAATTTGGTACGCAGTTCGGATATCACCACAGACCTCTGGCTCAAATAAAGAATTCAAATTATAGTAATCATCTATTTCCTCCCTTTCAAATTCTATTTTTGATTCTGTCTCAGGATCTGACAAACCTTCAATAAACCTATGATTTCTTCTTATTTGATTTCCATTTTGTTTTTCTATTATATATGAACGTTCTCGAGGTTTATTAATTATTTTGCCAAACTCCCACTTGGAACCTGAATGATTTTGATATCGTACTTTATTATTTATTTCTAAAGGTTCTGAGTTTTTATAACAACGGTTATAATAAAATTTTTGCGATTCTCTTTTTGAGGTTAAATTTTCGTTGTAATTATTAAAATTAATATTTTGAGGTTTAAATGCCTTTTCAGTTGTAGGCAGTATATCCCTTAAATTTTTGGACAGCATGAGCTGAGCCGGCGAAAATCCACATTCCATGGGTGTATTTCTATACATAAGCAAAACTAACTCATTTCCCTCTTCAATGGCAATTTTTTAATAGTTTGTTTTGTTCTCTCCACCATGCCGTTGGCTTCATGGCCATTTCCAGTTTTTGTAGAACTAATAAAGCACATGGGGGTGTTGGCATCTATCTTAAAGAAGGTTTGGAATGTCAAGAACTAAATTTACCAATCCTTTCCAGGGAACTACACTGCGAGGTAGCTGGGATTCACATTTCCTCTATCAATACTAACATTTTAACAGCCTATAGATGTCCTAGGGGGGAACAGGTTCTGGATAAATTAGACCTCACAGGTAATACTATTTTAATTGGTGATTTTAATGTTCACTATGAACAGCCGAACTGTAAGGAGTATCTTAACCTCTTTTTTAACTCATATGATTTGTTTCCAACGGTAAAATTTAAAACTAGGGGGGAAGCTACGCTAGATAATGTTTATGTAAACTTTAATAGGTCAAATCTCGATCTCTCTCCTAGTGCCTTGGAAGGTATCTTTGATCACTCTGCAATAATTTTTAATACACCTCTTAAATTTTTACAATCATAGCAATATGATCACTTACAGACTTATTACCAGTGAAGGTCTTGAGAATATATACAATCAGCTAAAAGTTTTTAATTGGTTTTCTATAACACAAGCTGATTGTGATGTTGAAGCCCAATTAGGCAATTTTCTTAGTGTCTTAACCGATGAAATTGATAAAAACTTACCACTTAAATCTAGGATAGTTAAAAATAATCAGCATTCCTGTAAAGTAAGCTGGTTTAATGACAATCTCAGGAATATGAGGGGTAGGCTACAAACATTAAGTCTTATGCACAAACAAAATCCAATTCTGGTCCCCAAAACCATGGTCAGTAACTATAAATTTCAATATAGGAAAGCAATAACCAACTCCAAAAAAACTGCCCATGATAACTTTATTAACAATGCAGCAAATAAATCTCAAGCAATGTGGCAAATCATAAATTCTCAAAGGAACTCTACCCTCATACCTGAGGGTACTCGGCTTAATGCTCATGTCTTTAATATTTTTTTTACCTCAATAGCTGATGAAATAATCAAAAACCTTCGCACTACAAATTGCTCCTACAACGATTATTTAAGAAACAAATATACAGGATATAGCTTTGTGTTTCGAGAAGTCAGTCAAGATATGGTTCTAGACAAAATCTCATGCCTTAATAACAGTAGTAGCAAAGACTGCTATGATATTAACTCTAAAATTATCAAACATCTTGAGGATATGTTATGTAAACCTTTGACTGACATGTTTAACCACTGCATTCGTGTGAGTAGATTCCCATCTCATCTTAAGCTAGCAAAAGTTATACCCATCTTTAAGAAAAAGGGTAATCCCGAAGATCCAACCAACTACAGGCCAATATCGTTGTTGCCAATAATAGCAAAAAATTTTGAATCACTGCTAAAAGATCAAATGAATGAATATTTTGAACAAAATGACATTTTTTCACCAAACCAGTCTGGTTTTGGCAATGAAAGAAGTACTACCTTAGCTATAGATCAACTAATTGAGTTTGTAGCTGAATGCTTTGAGATTAAACAGAATACTTATGCTACCTTCCTCGATTTGACAAAAGCGTTCGATTGTATTTCTTTCGAAATCCTCTATAAAAAACTAATTCACTACAATTTTCACCAAAGCAGTGTAGCTCTTGTCAAGTCCTACCTGTAGGAGAGGGAGCAATATGTTTTTTTCAATAATATGGAATCAAAAAAGCGGAGGATTCAGCACGGAGTTCCGCAGGGCTCTGTGCTGGGTCCTCTGCTGTTCCTCATTTACATAAATGACCTGCCTAAATTCGCCAATGTCATCACTCTGCTTGTAATCTTATTTGCAGACGACACCACTACGTTGATGCGTTACCATCCCTCAGACCCTTTACTGCAATGGACCCAAAATAAAGATGACCAGATTAAGAATTGGTTTTTGGCTAACAAATTGAATCTAAATACCGACAAGACACATAATATGAACTTTACTTTGCAAACTGCTTCATCAAACCTGGAAAGTCTGGCATCGGTTAATTTTTTGGGGGTCCTCTTGGATCCAGGGTTGGCTTGGAACAATCATAACAATCATCTAAGCTCCAAGCTGTCCAAAATAACTTTCCTAATAAGAAGCCTTTCCAAAAATGTATCCAGGGACACCCTACTGTCGGCTTACCAAGGATACTTTAATTCCAATCTATCCTATGCAATTTTAAACTGGGGTAATTCCCCCAATACTGCTCAAATCTTCAAATTACAGAGACGTTGTGTCAGAATTATCGCAGGGTTAAAATATCGAGATTGTTGTAGAAATAGTTTTGCACAACTGAAACTCCTTACACTTCCATGTACTTTTATATTTCACTGTCTAACCTGAACCTAGTAAACTTCAGATCACATAGTGATATTCACTCATATTCAACCAGAAATAGAGATAATTTAGTCCCCAGCTACCACAGGCTACAACGTACAAGAAGGGGCGCCGATTACTACGGCAAAAAAATGTTTAATGCTCTTCCAAGGGATATAAAAAACCTAAATTTTAACAATTTTAAAACCAAAGTCAAAACATATCTTTTAAAAAATGCCTTCTATTCCATCGAGGAGTATCTAGAAAGTGATTTTAATTTGAATATAGATATCTTTATTAATCGTAAGTTACAATGTTATAATATGTACTTATATAAAAAACAACATTTAGTATCTATATGGTCATAGATACCGCGAGTTCTCTCGCTGATCGCCGATGTTCTGGCTCCGTTTTTTTATATTGGCATTTGTCATCTCCCTCTTTTCCACGGCTCCTTGCCCAGCAGCATCATCCGTTAGCTTTCAAAGAAAATAATCTATAATAGATCCGTTCGCACCTAATTCATTAAACATTCCCCAGGAGTTTGTGTAGTAATATTCCTGAAAAGTCAGTAAAAAACAGGCTTACATATTAAAGGCTTTACGCAAATACTAATTAAGTTAAAGTATGGGAATAAAATCTATGTACACTCATTCATTCGTCTCTCATTCCTATTTACATCCATGCACTCTCTCCCATTCACTCCCGGTTTTAGTTAGTGATTTATGTACATATGTACAAAAGCGGAGGTATTATTTAAGTTGTATTGCGTGTGGTTAACTTGGTCAGAGTTCCATCTGAAGGTTGGCGTGCAAGAGTCTATAACCATTTATGCGACTTGCGCGTGAGTTTGCTATTTGATTATGTAAGCTCTCTGGGAGACAGTACTTGTAGTACCTCTCTGCCAGAGTGGTTACATAATCGGTAATGGTTGGCATATCTGTCTTTCTGTGGAGCCATATGCTGTTTGGAAGTCTGTTGTCGATTAGACCAACACCAGCTGCCATTCTTAGGCATTTAGTCTGCACAACTTGCATGCGTTTAAATAGAGCTTTAGTGGTTGAACAGAACACTGGGTGCCATACGTCATTGTCGGTCGCACCACCTGACTGTAGAGAAGAAGTTTGTTCCTCATTGACAGTCGGCTGTTGCGACAGATCAATGGGTATAGCTGAGCCATTGCAGCTTTTGCTTTCTGAACTTGTGATGTTATGTGCAAGTTGTGCAGAGTATTCGGCTGAATAATGTAGCCAAGGTATTTGACGCTTTCTACCGGTGTGATGACGTTATTATCTATGTTTAACCTATTGAATAGATATGTTTTGGCTCTAAATTTGCCCCTCAGAACCATGTACTGCGTTTTCAGGGCATTCAGCATCAGCTTGTTATTGGATAAATAGGGAACGATTTTATTATTGAGATGATTTCCCTCTTTTTTCAGGGCAAGCTCTGATGTACTCGGTGTCTGAACCAGACAGACGTCGTCTTCATATAGCGCTGTCAGTAGTGTCTTACTGACAGGGAAATCTGCTGTAAACAGCGAGTACAGACAGAGTGTCTCTGGTACAGAGTCGGAGAAAGTACCGAGCCTTGCGGTACCCCTGCTTCCGTAGTATATGGTCGTGCCTCATCATTTCCAATTTTCATAAAAAATTTCCTATCTTTTAGATAAGAATTTAAAAGTAGTATTAAGCATCCTGGAAAGCCTAGTTCTGTTAATTTAAACATTAATCCCGGGATCCAGACCGAGTCAAAGGCTTTACGGATGTTTAAAGATACCAGAATTGAAGGTTGTTTTTTTCTAAATCCTACTCTGGCGTTATTCAATACTCTGATAAGTTGGGAGGGACATCCGTGGTTGGCCCTAAACCCGTACTGTTCCTCCGGTATAATGTCTAAATCCGTCACTGTTCTCTCCAGTCTATTTAATATTACTTTGTCTATTATTTTCGCTAAGTTACTGAGTAGTGATATCGGCTTGTAATTGTCGATGGAACTCCTACCATGTTGTGTCTTTGGTACCGGAATAACATTCGCCGTTTTGTAGGCTTCCGGGTAATAACCTGTTATTAGAATAAAATTAATGATTTTAACCAGCAAAGTAATTATTTTCGGCGGCAGGTTTTTTATCAGAATGTTGTCAATACCGTCTCTTCCCGGTGCTGTCTTAATTTTTAATTGCCCAATAATAGTGTAAATTTCCTTTGTTGATGAAAGTGATTTGAGTGGCAGAGTATGAGTTGCTTGCGCAAATCTCTCTACCTCTCTAATTTTATTTTCATGTGATACTGTATTCGGCATATTGTTAGTGAAGTTAAGTTAGAACTGTTCTCCGAAAGCTTGAGCCATTTCCTTTTGATCTGTGATTAGTTGTCCGTCTTTTTCGATTTTTGCTATGCCTTTTTTTGTTTCTGATTTTCCTCATAGCCTTCCATAATATATGCTCTTATTGTCTGTACCCATGTTTTCTAAGTAATTATTCCACGAGATATTTCTATGTCGTGTGATTCCATTCTGAATTTCTTTCTGCAAGTTGAGCATGTCTTCTTGTAGTTGTTTGTCACGGGTGTGTTGCCACTGTTTCCTTATTTTATTTCTCTGGTTTATTTTGTTTATTGTCAGTTTTGTTGTGTAGAATGATTTTTTTTTGTGGTCTCGTTTCGTGCTTTTATGATGTTTATTTCTATATCAGATAAGATTGAGTTTAGTTCGTCTTTATTTTGTATATTGTCTAAGTGTTTTGTGCTGTCAATCAAGAGTTTTCTAAAAAGGGCCCAGTTTGTAGTTTTATAGTCGTAATATGTTTTGTTTATCATCTTTGTTTTGTGCTGTAGTTTGATGATAAGTTGAATGGGGTCATGATCTGAGGATAAATTTTAACAATTTTAAAACCAAAATCAAAACATATCTTTTAAAAAATGCCTTCTATTCCATCAAGGAGTATCTAGAAAGAGATTTTAGTATGTAAATGTATTCGTCTTTATATTTTGATGTTTGTCTTCCTATGAATTGCTACCATTAGTATCTTACCTAATAAGCTTTGTGCTAATATTGTTATTTTTTTATAATTTTTTATATTAATTGTAAAATTTTTTCTCTCTTTTGTTATATCTGACCTGTAAAAGCACTTTAGTGTCATACTTTGCCAATAAATAAACTACACTATAAACATCTGACAACCAATATATCTATTATACCATGGAATTTCAGGTATTTCATGTTGCTTTAATTCCTCTCTTTGATTATTTACTCTATATTTAAGACAAATCTTACATTTTAATACAGTTTTTTCAATTTCTGTATTCATTCCAGGCCAGAAAAAAGATTGTTTAGCTCTATTTTTACATTTTATCTCTGCGTACAATTATTTGACTTCCTTTAAATAGGCTTTCAACAATCTCATTTCTAAAGCTGTAATAATCTTTGATTAAATCTGGCACTTTTTTAATTCCTTTATTAGGCCAACCATTTTTTATAAATTTTTTCAATAAAAACATTTCAGGATCTTCACTCGAAAGTTTTACAAATTCACAAAAATTTTTATCACTGAATTTACAATTATACTCTATAACACATACTTCTCTATTATCATCGAGTGATATTGAATTTTCATTATTTTCAATGTACGCTCTAGATAAAGCATCGGATAAAAATAACTCTTTGCCTGGTTTATAGATTAATCTAAAGTCAAATTTTTGTAATTGAAGTACCATACGCTGTAATCTCGCAGGAGATTCAAATAATGGGTTTTTAACAACTTTCTACTGAAAAGGTGCGACCATATACAAATACATAAAGTTTTTGACATCCAAACAAAATAGCTGCTAATTATTTTTCAATTTGTGCCCACCTTTTCTGAGTCTCAGTTGAAGCTTGTGAAGCATAGGCACAAGGTAAACCATTTTGCAGTTAACAAGCACCGATTCCATTTTTCAATGTATCTACGGAAATAACAGCAGGTTTATTCACATCGTAATATTGCAAAACAGGAGCTTCAGTTGATTTTCTTTTTAAATTTTGAAATGATTCAGTATGCTGGTCAGTCCAAACAAACATATTATTCTTTTTTATGAGCTCTCTTAACGGCGAATTTAAATTTGATAAATTTGGTATAAAACGACCCACATACGTAATCATCCCAAGAAACCTCTGTACATCTTTTTTATTTGTAGGTGTAGGCATATTTCTTATTGCTTCTACTTTATCTAGCCCTGGATAATAACCTTCTGATTTTATTTTGTGACTCAAAATTCGTGTGAAATATGGGTTCATATAGATTGTCCCAGTTGTATTAGTGTGTCCTTCTCGAACATTGTTCGGGGGGCATAAGTCTCCCGATTGTCATCATTGCCTCCGACCTTACAAAAACTTCCAAAGGAGGAAGTCCAATTTGAAGGATAGTTGTTAACGCTTTTCATATTAAATTGATTAACATTCTACAATAAGTAATAAGTTATTAATTGCTTTGCAGATATCGAGGAGCAGTTAGAGATGGCTGAAGACAGATGTAATACATTCAAAGGGCAATTAGATTATATGAAACAGGTTTATGGAACGAAGAGAAAAATTATGAAAATATCTTCTGTTCAACCATCTCTTAAAACAGGTTACGATATTTATAACTCTTAAAATGAATATCAACATATTGGACGTATATTATATTTTTAATTAGCTCTTAAATAATTCTAATTTTCCAAAAAAAATTGTTGAAGATGATGATTCCATGAATTTATCAACTTCGTATGTTTCCTTCGTATCCGCCGATCACAAATCATAACCAAAAAGACAACTACTTCTACTGTTTCATCCAGTAAGTATAAAATAAGTTGGTTTGGTTTCTGTGAGGCTCTGTTCAGAACCGACAGTACTGTTTATCTTTTCTCAATCCAATAGAACCGTGCATTAAACTGAGACAGATATTTCTTGACAAGCTTCGTTACCGGGAATTCCAGTGTAACTTGGTTATAAATAAGCATAATCTGATTGAACAGTTAACTGATAAGTAAAAATTACTGTAATTATATTTGTCCATTGTTTAGTTAGATGCAATAATCCGCCTGAAGCAATGCGCAATGCTACGAATGTCTAGTCATCAGGTAATAGACGAGGAGTTGATAGTAAACAAGGCTTGTGCTAGTAACAACATTTCAAACAAAAATATCAATATGAAAAAAAGTTTAGGGAACCTAAAGGAACTGTAACTCAACTTATAAAGAAAAGCATCAAAGTAGATAGACGAATGAATAGCGCTACATATGCCCAGCCTTTGTGCTCAACTACAGAAAGGATGGTTTCTACGATGTAACCACTAGGTGAGAGATTATCAGTTCATAAATTTTGCTCAATAAAGTTTATGGAATAATTACCGGGTCTTAGCCGACTGATGGCCATCCCAACATCCCACAAAAAATTCCCGAAAATTATTTTAAAATAGGTCCGTTCATAATGTGAAACTCGAGCTGAGACTGAGGCTCAACAGGCGAGACTTTTGACTCAAAATAATATTATTATTGGTAACGCTTTGTATCCGAGATTCGTTTTCAACATTTTATCGGTGAAAGAAGAGTATAATTTTGAATACATGAGCTCTAGTCTGGTCTGGATAAGTTATGGCAGGTTCTTTTGTAAATGAGACTATCCTTTCGAACCTGGCATTTGAAAACTGGGTAAATGGAAGACCTCTATATTTAAGAAAAAATCTAGATTCCTCAGTTAACCAGGTTTGGTCTGCCTGTCGTAAAAGGCGACTAAAAGATCAGACCCAAGCCAAGGTGGAAGGTATCGTGCCGATGGCTGAGTGGCTGCAGGGTAGAACATGCAGTCTCAAACGATCCCTGGGGGCAACAGGTGGCACCCCCTTGTATCCACACCTTACTGCGACATGCGGGGCTCTGTCGTGGTGGACCAACTTTCCCTAGCTTCTCGTGGGATTCATATGGATCAGGGAAATAAAAAAACAAAACTTGTAAGGACGGAGGCGAACTCGCCCAATCCAAATCAAAAGGCAAAACTGCCTGGTGCTAATGCTTCTCAGCAAGCACCAAAACCGAAAAATAAGGTTCTTGTATCTTCCCTAGAGGATGTACAACTACTTACGGATGAGGAAGTAAAATCCGCTCATCTAGGGGGAGCTTCTAGAACGAAACTCAAAACAAAAGTAGAAAGTGGTCTCGACTACATAGCCGCTAAGAGGCTAGTCATTAAGGAAAACTTTCTAAAAAACCAAAAACCGCAAAAGGCTTCAAGGCAGGTTACAACGAGGGGAATAGGAAGAGAGGCTAATAAAGGCACGAAAGAGGCTGGAAAAAGCACAAATAAGGCTGTCGCGAGCACTTCCACGAAACGCACCCGCTCCAGCAGCAGTACTCCGCCACAGCATAACCAGCTGAGGAAGAAACCAAGGCAAGAAGGTGTTTCCTTCAAAGATGCCCTGGCCTCAGTAAAGGTTGCGGTGGTAGACGATGGGTTTCCAACGAACAAATTGAGTCCTGAAAGGCTAACCATAGTCCAGGACGCAATCTCCGAGGCCCATGACGAAATCCCCCCTGAAGGACTACAAGTGCGTTTTGCAAAATGCACGCACAAACCAGGCTATCTGGTTATGACGTGTGCAGATCGCACTAGTGCAGACTGGCTGAGAGATGCCATCCCAACCATAAAACCCTGGGAAGGGGCAACCCTCAGGGTATTGGAAGGGGAGGACCTTCCAGAGGCAATATCCTGCACCACCTACATCCCGGATGACAGAGGACAAAGGCCAGAAACGGAGAAAATTCTGCGAAGGCTCAAGGTCGCAAATCACGGGCTCAACACCAATCTATGGACGGTGTTGGGAAAAACTCCATCGGAAAAAGGCCAAACATGGGCTTTCTCGATGGACAGCGAGTCCCTGGAGGAACTTCAAAAAATAGGCATGTCCCCCTACTACAACCTAGGGAGAATAAAATTCAGGGTCAAGGGGAGACATAGCCCAAAGCAGGAAAAGAGCTCTGAAAAGGGTGTAGCTTCTAATCCGGAGATCGCAGAGGTCCAAGAGGAAGAAGCAGACCATCCTCAAGGAGAGAGCCCTCTCAAAAGGCAAGTAGCACAGGAGAGCGGCACACCCATGGTTATGGAAGAAGCCTCAGAAAAGGCAAAATAGTCGTTCAGTTCACAGAACTGAACACAGGGATCAGGGTTCTGCAGGTGAACCTCCATCATGCTAAGGCGGCCAGCGCTATTGTTTGTAGGAGGTTCGACAAGGAGGAATTAGATTTAGCTCTCCTGCAGGAACCCTGGCTACACGGAGGCAGGATTGCAGGCCTTCAAATCAATCAAGGTAAGGTACTATACAAAGAAGGCATGAAAAGACCTCGAGCATGTATAGTATATAGCAATAGAGTTAACTGTGTACTAATTCCGGTGCTTTGCACCGCTGATATTGTTACAGCTATCTTGACCACGCCAACGGAGGAAGGAGCCAAGAGCTGGCTAGTATGCTCAGCGTATTTCCCAGGCGAGGAGGTTTGCCCACCACCGCAAATAGACGAAGTAATCGCATACGCGGCCAAGGAAAGCCTCCAACTGATTCTTGGATGCGATGCAAATGCACACCACACTATATGGGGAAGCACAGACATCAACGCAAGAGGTGAGTCATTATTAAGTTTCATACTAACAAAAAGGTTATTGATAGCTAACGTAGGTAATAAACCAACTTTCGTCACTGCAACTAGGAAAGAGGTGTTAGATATAACACTTTCGACAGAAAAAGCAGGTGACAACATAACAAATTGGCACGTGTCCGAGGAGCCCTCATGCTCCGACCACAGGCAGATCAGACTCGATCTAGCTACCCCTCCTCGAATTGAAATAACCTATAGAAACCCCAGAGAGACAAACTGGGATAGATATCTATTGTCGCTCAGTGATGCTCTCGAAGGTGATAGGATTGAAATAGAGGATGACAAAAGTCTTTCAAGGTCAGTAAATCTAGTATGCAAGGCAATACTTGCAGCTTACGAGGAGAACTGCCCTGAAAAAACAAGACAAAGTAATAACAAAACAGTCTGGTAGAATAAACACTTGGAAACCCTAAGAAGCGAAGTACGTAGGCTCTTTAATAAAGCAAAAATCAATCAAGACTGGGCCGAATATAAGGCTACGCTTACGCAGTACAACAAAGAGATTAGAAAGGCAAAAAGGCAATCGTGGAAGAAGTTCTGTGAGGAGGTTTTAGATACCCCCACATGTTCTAGAACCCACAAGGTTCTGGCAAAGGAAGGTACTGTGAATAAAGTAGGGTTCCTGAAAAAGGACGACGATACCTACACAACAACATTTGAGGAAAGTATATCAATGCTAATCAAGGCACACTTTCCGGCCGCAACAATTCTGAATGACCCTGCAGTGGTGGATAGTTCGCAAAGCAAGCCAAAAGGCCAAATGCCTCGGACTGGAAACTTGCTACAGAGATAACAAGGCCGAACAGAATAAGGTGGGCCATAAACAAGTTTCAACCTTTTAAATCCCCAGGGGAGGATGGAATCTACCCCATCCTACTCCAAAAGGGACAGGAAATATTAATTCCACATCTTTGTAGGATATTCAAGGCTTGTATAGCTATTCAACACATACTTACGGAGTGGCAAAAGGGCAGAGTCATTTATATACCCAAGGTAGGGAGATTAAATGACATGACGCCCAAATCATACTGTCCAATCAGTCTAGTGTCCTTCCTGCTTAAAACGTTGGAGAGACTAATAGACAGATACATTAGAGATGAGGTTTTATCAACAAACCCTCTCAACGAGCGACAATACGCGTATCAGCCAGGCAAGTCAACAGACTTAGCACTGGATGATCTCAACAGGCTACTAACAAAATCCCTAGAGGACAAAGAGATAGCCATGACAACTTTTGTAGACATTGAGGGTGGGTTCAATAATGCATCTACACTGTCAATTACCAAAGCTCTAGAAAAAAAGGGGGTGCCACTCCTCCTGTGTCGATGGATTAACGCCAGTTTGGAAAAAAGGGTAATCATATCATCCATTGGCGATACCACCGTCACAGCTAGAGCAGGTAGGGGTTGCCCGCAAGGAGGGGTGTTATCACCACTTCTGTGGGCTATCCTAGTAGACGAACTACTGAAGAGGCTGACATCCAAAGGCATGTATTGCTTAGGGTATGCCGATGATCTCGCGATTATTGTAAAAGGCAAATTCGCAGATACAGTCTCGGAGCAGACACAAACTGCCCTAAACATAATTAACAAATGGTGCCAAGAACAGGAACTAACTGTAAACCCTCTTAAAACCACGATAGTGGTTTTCACCAAGAAGAAAGTACTGAGAGGACTGAAGTCACCAGTTCTTAATAGGGTGGAAATTCCAATTGCCCAAGAGGCAAAATACTTGGTAGTCATATTTGACCTAAGTTGACATGGAATCAACACCTACAGAAAATATTACAAAAAGGTTTGATAGCCCTCAATCTGTGCAGAAGAATGTGCGGAAAGAACTGGGGGTTACAACCAAAAATGATCATATGGCTATATACAAGAGTCATCAGACCCATGATAGCATATGGTTCGGTGGAATGGTGGCCAAAGATTCGGCAGGCTGGGACGATCCAAAAGCTAAGTGGTATCCAAAGGCAAGCTTGCCTGGCTGCCACGGGAGCCATGAGGACAACCCCAACAGCCGCACTAGAAGTCTTGCTGAACCTGCCGCCACTCCATGTCTACATACAAGGTGAAGCCAGGTCAATCACTAATAGACTGACAAGAGGGCAAGCACCCATTAGTAGGCTACACGGTAAGGTGTATAACGAGCTATACAATGAGTTGGATATCGACCCCATAATGGGGATGCCATCGGACGAGATGATTCCCAAGTATAGCTTCGGAAAAAACTTCAAAACAGTCATAACAGGCAGAGAGGCATGGAAGGAAGGACCTCCAATTAATGCAGAAATGGCCTGCTACACAGATGGCTCAAAAACCGAGGAAGGTGTAGGAGCAGGATTATATATAGCCAAGCCAAAGATAAGAGTCTCACTGAGCTTGGGTAAACATATGACAATATTCCAGGCAGAATTTGCAGCAATACAGCACTGTGCAGGGGAGCTATTAAGGCAAGAGTTTGAGGAAAAGACCATTGCCATATACTCCGACAGCCAGGCGGCTATAAAAGCAATCAGCTCCATGCAGATAAATTCCAAACTTGTTTGGGACTGCTTGGAGACGCTACAAGAGCTGGGCAGTCGTAATAGACTGTCCGTAGCTTGGGTACCAGGCCACTCAGATCACAAGGGCAATGAAGAGGCAGACTCACTAGCCCGAGAAGGAGCACGTTGTTCTCCCATTGGCCCAGAACCTTTCTGTGTCATAGCGAAAGCGCTGCAAAAAACAAATAGCAGCACTTGGATAAAAAATCAGTCTCGAGAATGGTGGAACAAGGCGCCAAAAATGAGGCAGGCCAAAGAGTTCATCAAGGAACCCTCGCCAAAATTCACGGAGAATCTACTGAGTCAGAATAGGAAAAAAATCAGGATCCTGGTTGGGCTCCTTACAGGGCATTGTAGACTTAACAAACACATGAACAACATCGGATTGGCAGAAACAACCATATGTAGGTTTTGCCAAGAAGATGACGAAACCCCAGTACACATACTGTGCTACTGCGAAGGCCTGACTAGGCTGAGGTTTTCAACGATAGGGGAGGAAAAACCACAACCCTCCCAATATATGGAGGACCTGAGGTATGCCATCCGTCTAGTAATAAGGAGGGGTTTAGACAAGGAACTCTAGAATAACAGGAGGACATACACAATAGATCTGCAAAGGTCGTAGTGGAGAGGCTCTCAGAAGCACTTAAGCCCCATATTTATCTCATCTTATCTTAACCAGGTTTCACTGTAATTTCCTATATATAAGATATAAGATCTTGAATCTTGTACATTTAGTTAGCTAGTTTCGTATTTTCAGATTTGAATTTGAAAGTCTTGGCAGTTATTAAAAACCGTAAGTACTTGCCAAATAACTATTTTTTGTGCTGAACCTAACCTAAAATCTATGTATCCATTGCTTATAAAATAATCTTACAATGTATTCCTTTAATACACTGCTGGATGACTATTTAAAAGCAGCAGGTGTCACGCAGGGCTGCTGCTATTTAAAATGATGCTTTAATTATATATACCAGGCTACTATAAGCACAGTAGCTATGTAACTAGTCTAAGAGCCGCTCCACAATTACGCGGGAACGTGAACTGGAACGAGAACGGGGAAAAAGTTAAGATACACATATTTTATTGTACCCATGCACAACCAATTTCCGGTAACGAGAACGAGAAGATACCCGGGAACGAGAACTGGAAAGTTGGCCAAGTTTTAACATTCCCGTTACCGTTGCATTCCCGGAGCCAATCACAGCACAGGATATATAATGCTAATAGTTGAGCCAATAGCAAGAATCTCTCAGACTAATGTAAAAGTGGCCCCAAAAAGAAGCAATTAATGTGCTGTCCAATTTTCTTAAGGAGAAGAGGCCAATAATAACATCCATTATATCAAAAATGATTGATATGATATTCGGAAGTTTGTTATTGAGTCACAAGTTGATAGTGTTTTGGAGAATAAATATCCCCAGAAAATGTCAAACATCCCTACTATTTCCTTTCTCATTCTCGCTGTTGTGCATCTAACTCTAACGTACTCTAACTTGAGATATTCGTGGAACATTGTTAGCTGACACGGAACTAAACAGCGGTTTGAGAGAAGACTGCTGACAGAGAGCGAACGCAGTACTTCGAAAAACTACCGCTAGATGGCGCTGTGTGACAAATGAGATGGAACACTGACACTACTAATACTAATTTAGTCAGGCGAACCTTGGCCAAGAAAAACTCAAGCCAAGGTTCCGGAAATGAGGACACTGGCGGGCCCATTGTGCCATTCCTACTATTTATGCATCCATGAAGCCAAGTCCCTCGATGAAGGACTCAATCCTCTTCACTGGATGCACAGCCCAATGTGGACATACGAGGAAAACATGGTCCGACGTTTCGTCAGCCATGCCGCAACCCCTACATAGGGGACTTTCATCTAAACCTATATTACAGAGGTGTTTCCTCAGACAGCAGTGCCCTGCTATCCTGCTATCTTTTTTAACCTACTCCTTGGTAGTTCTAGAGCATCTTTAGCATGTCCATCAGTCTATCCCCTCAATAGAAGCTTGCACTGCCTGAGACCCTGTAGAGCCCTCCAGTGAGCGAGGTGCTGATTTCTCAACCAGTTCCTCGTCTCCTTACGGATTGTTTGTTTTGTGAGGCCCAAGGTCGGGCCCGGGCCGTTAAAAGGGGTAGCCGCCCCTTACACAGCTAGCGCGTCCACCCCTTCATTGCCTTTAAAACCAGAGTGGGCCGGAATCCATTCTAGCCACACTGTGTTCCGCCTTGCTAGGTCAGCAAGGCGTTCACGACATTCAGCAGCAAGCCCTGAGTTGATGGTATATCCACTCATCCGCCTGTCGGTGTATATGGTTATGGAACACTGACAACTGACAAATAATTATTTTAGAATTGACATAACTATTTAAGCAGAGGGATATTTTAAGAAATTTGAGTTTGATTAAGGATGAAAACCTACGATCTTCAGGTTCACATACTGGATATCTAGACATTACTCACAAACTATCATTGGAAAGCAATTATTTAATACTTAATATATGGAATACATGCTATAAAGGCATTAGCATTTATCATCATTGGTCCGATTGGAGTGGTACAAACGGCAATATGTGGGAACGTCACGTAGATCATTGTAAGAGACAAAAAGCATGCGCAGTAATCATACATAGAGGTCGTACCACCTAACTCTGTTACTTACCACCCAGTTTAAATAAAACAAACGGGACTATGGAAGAGACGAAACGTAGAATATCTTGTCCTCATTATTAACAACTGTTTGTCATTGAAGGTGGATAATTATGTAGAATTTAGACTCTACAGACATAAAAGTTCTTAAAGAACTTTTTTCACAGTCCATTATCATTTTCTTCCATCTAATAAGCCTCTTTTTTAGCCAAACATGTGGAAATATTTCATAACATAGAAGCCAAAAGTAGCGACTCAGATGCATTTCAAAAAGCTAAACACTCCAATCAAGAGAGAGATCATAAACAGATCAATGTAACAAATAAAGATTCTGATATACCAGTTTTGGATCTTCCAAATGAAGTTTACCAACAGATTACTCCTTCACGGAGTAATACCAGGAGATTGTACCAAAATATTTTACAAAACGAGTTCTACTATTCACAAGGAGCTCATAGAAGTGATATTTATCAAAAGAACTATGAATTGCCTACTATTGCATCTCGAATGAAACAGGTTGCTGAGTCGTATTTGAATATTTTCAGTTTTAAAGTAAGTTAGGCTTTACTTTGAAGTTTTTTTGACTTGTGGTACCGCTAGAGGCCGTGCCATTTAAGTTCTCCTCTCTACCATAGAAACGTTTTTGAGATTTCTTAACATGTATTCTCGTTCACGAGATATAGTCCATTATAAGTTGTTAAGTTCACACTCTTTATATTATATACAGCGCAAGTTAATACGGTGTAAAATATTTCCTTTCTAGGCGCAGCCATTTTTTCATTTGGTAGTTTTCCTCCAACCAATTTATAAACCATCGTCTGCAATCACAGTGAAAATTATTTTGGAAATTAGATTTACTTTAAATATTAGTAATTTGAGAGAAAAATACTCTCATGAGCTCCGCATACCCCCCCTTACCAAACGACAAAAAATTAAATGGCAACCCTATACTACTTAAGAAATCCCAAGTCCAGGATAACTGGACTATTAGTAATCGTCAGTATTATTAATAATATCAACTATTATTTTGTAAACTATACCATTCTGTACAGCTATCTATACCTACATTGGGATAGAATAAGATGAAATAGCAGATGAAATAGCAAAGAGACGGACTGAAACTGTTTTATTATAATAAATATCGGTTTTTAAAGTACTAAATATTCATTAATTGATTATGAAAAGTAATGACAAGTACATTCAAATATTAATGACATCTTACAACTATGATAGAGTACATATTATTATACGATAATATACAGGATGATTTGCTAAATAATAATAAAACACCTATTAAACATCTCCCCCTTTTTAAAATAAAAGTTTTTACCCAACATACTTTTTTATGAACTTGGAATTTCTACGTAAGACTTGATTCGTACTACAAATACGAACAAGATAGGATCTAGGTTCTGAACATTGTTTTAATATGAGTGCTATATGCTAAGTTCTCTTAAAAACGTCTTGTACAAAAACCCTTTCTCCCTCTTCAAACATTGATCCCCTAATAACATTTCTATCATATCCTCTCTTTTGAATCTTTTTATTTTCTATAAATTTTTCATGAATGTCGGAAACTAATTGTGGCTTCAGGTTATTAATAGAAATAGGGATTTTTGATCTTAAAATCCTACTTTGAAGTAGTTGAGCCGGAGAATATCCCAAATTGGCAACATGAGCATTTCTGTGATTTAATAAATATAGTTCTAAACAAATTTTTGTATCTGCTGATTTTTTAAGCATATCTTTAGCTATGTGTACTGTCTTTTCTGCTAATCCATTAGACTGGTGATAGTGAGGACTACATGTATTTAAAGTGAAGCTCCAATCTTCTGAGAATTTTTTGAATTCATAACTCTTAAAAGGAACATTTGAGCCACTAAATGATGTTTAGCACCAAAATATGAGACCCTCAAAAAGATTAACTTAAAGTTGGGTGCCAAAAATATGAGACACTAAGAAAAATATATATATATTCCCTTCTCAGGTTTAAAGTTATGAACGTGGGTTCTTATGAATCTAGAGTAAATTGCAGAGAATAGTCTAATCGGATAACATGATTTATAGCTATCGTAATAATATTTTGTAAGTAAAGACCATGGGCGCCACAAAGTTTTCTCAAGAACTTTGAAAAGACCTACAAAGTCTCTAGGTAGTAGCTATTTTGTTTACTACAGGTAGGTAGTTGAAGTTGAAAATAAAAGACAGTGTCAATGATTACTGTCTAATGAAAATCGGTGAATAGTGAATAGTTATATAAAAAAAATACAATAGTTATACAAAAAAAATACAATCTTGACTGCTTTTTGTTAGGGTTAGTTAAGTTAGTGTTGGATATTTAAGATTAGGAAATATATAAAAACAAGACGAATGCTATACAAAAAATTATCCGCTCTTAATCTACTTATCTGTAGTGATTCGTGATGTTGGTCGTTGAGGTTCCCCGATGGATGATGGGTATCCTGCAGTAAGTGCCAGGTCAGATGAACCTCCAGGTAAGCGCTTAATAAGTCCTCTGCTCCATAGATAATTCCTTCGACAAACTGCCAAATATATCCCGGTAAGGTGAGTTAAGGCAAGCTGTGAACTAAGCTTCACAAACCTCATGGGAAACTCATGGAAAACCTTACGGAGAACCTTACGGACAACCGCAGAGATAAGAATTATCGTTTAAACCATTTATTGTTTACAAATTATAATTCTTCAATATCTCTGCGGCTTCAAAGGAATTTTATTTCGCCCTTTCTTAGCGACAGATTCAGAGAGACCAGCCAGCCTGCTTTTACAACTTCCTCTCTGTCTTAGCGCGGAACCACAGAAGCGCAGGTCACATGTAAAAATCAATAATTTCCTGGAAATGTCTGTGCTACCACTCTAACGTTAATATAAGAAACAATAATTACTGTTTCACATTGTCAGAGAAAACTATTGATGGAATGCCAAATTGGCATCTATCACAGATTTTTCCAAATGCTGGACATGCTCTAGGATGTTGTTTAGCACAGACAAAATTTTGAGTTCGGTTCCTGAAGTTTTGATTTTGAAGTTTTCCTTGGTTGAAGTTTGTGTAATTTTGACAGGATTCAAATTTCTGGTTAGGTTAAATCTGAAATTTTGGGTCAACATTCTGCCTAACCTTTTGCTTGATGACATTAACATTTATGTAACAATTTGCTACCAAGCTCTGTCCTAAATTTAAAATTTCAGCATTTTTTTCTGCTAATTCTACAGCTTTGCACATGTCGATTGCTTTCTCCAAAGACGGATCATCACGTAGTAACTTCTGCTGAGTAGATTTGGAGCACAATCCCAAAATTATTTGCGCTTTGACTAACTTTTCCTCTTCAGTGAATTTACAGTTTCTAATTAAGTGTTTGAGATCGGCAAAAAAGCGTTCAAAAGGTTCACCTTCCTGTTGCTTTCTGGTGAAAAGGGTGTAGATGTTCATGGTTTCATTTTCTTTTGGCAAACAGTGTTCTTGAAGTTCCAATAAAATCTTCTCAACAATCTCATCTTCTGGTAGTAATTTTGTAATTGCTTTATACAACCTCAATCCATTAGATCCTAGTAAATTCTTCAGTCGTGCAACTTGTACTTCTTTAGACTTTTTTATAGTTTCAGTTGCAATGAAGTAGATTTCCACCTCTTCCTTGAACTGACGAAAATTTTCATCGACATTTCCAGTTGGGATCAGCTCCGATGGTCTATTAAAATCCATATTGCTGCCTGATTTCAACGAAGATTATTTAATTCGACTGCGCCATGTTTTATTATAATAAATATCGGTTTTTAAAGTACTAAACTTTTTATTAAAATTTTCATTAATTGATTATGACAGTACATTCAAATATTAATGACATCTTACAACTATGATAAAGTACATATTACTATACGATAATATACAGGATGATTTGCTAAATAATAATAAAACACCTATCAAACAGAAACACCCTAATAGATCTGTTTGGCGCAAACCTTCTCATGGTCACAGCTCACAAAAGTTTCTGCGGTCTGTATTGGCATAGTTTATTAACCTCACCTGTAATTACGATCGTTTTTATATCTCCTTGTTGATCTTCACATTCTAGCTCTTCAACCGTTTCTTCTTGAATGCTCCTTGCTAGATCCTGCAGATATTGATAATTTAATTTGCACTTCGACAGACGACACTGCTGTTTCACATAGCTACAAAAATATAGTATAGTCGCTATCCATATACAGGGTGTCAATTTTAAAACTACAATGGGCTGTATCTCGTGAACGAAAAGAGATTTAAAAAAAAATTGAGAGAGAACGCCCTATACCCCTATACCCCACCTATACCACCTACAAAAATTTTAATGGCAGCCCCCTAATTGTGATACGTCGTTAGGAAGCCCGTAGAAAATGCTTTACATCTGTCTAAGTTATAATTATACAGGGTGTAACAATAAAGCAGAAAACTTTATTTGACAACAAAATGAAAAAGTGTTAAATGTCGAACTACAAAAATGGTAATTAATTTAGTAAATGTTTAAAATGCTTTGTAAACAATAGTACAACCTATTTTCAAACTCCATATGAACGTTGGCAAATGTTGCTTTAGTAATATCACAACATGCTTGACTAATTATTCGTCGTAAATCGTCGATTGAGGTTGGTTTAGTTTTATAAACAACCGACTTAAGGTGACCCCACAGAAAAAAATCAGGTGGCGGTAAGTCTGGTGACCTAGGTGGCCACTTAATGGGACCTCTCCTTCCAATCCATCTATTTGGATAATTATTGTCTAACCAATCCCTAAATGCTACTGCGTAATGGGGAGGTGCTCCGTCTTGCTGGAAGTGCAAAAAGGTTTCATCTAGAGCTGGATTGCCATCGCCGTCCTGTTGGTTCTCTAATTCAGGAACAATTAAGGGCTCAATAGTGTTCTCCAGTATATCGAGGTACATTTCACTGGTATAAACAAGGGACCAATCACAGAATCTCCTAATACCCCTGCCCAAACATTTCGTTTTTCAGGATACTGAGTGTGGTTTTCTCTAAACAGATGTGGATTTTCATTATTCCAATAACGACTGTTTTGTTTATTTACATTACCATATAGATAAAATGTGCACCCATCACTAAAACAAATATTTTTTAAAAGTTTAGGTTCATTCTTAATTCTTTCGGTCATAATTCCACAAAACTGAATTCTTCGGTCTGGATCGTCATCGGACAATTCTTGAAGACATTGCATTTTATAGGGGTGAAATTTATGAAGCTTCAAAACTTTCCGTACCGACTCATGTGATAGTCCTGTTATTGCAGAGACGTGACGAGTTGATAAAGTAGAATCCATTCCAAATTGTCCAACGACTTCAATTTGAGTTGCTTCATCGAGTACTCTTGCGGCATTCCTTCGTATATTTGCTACTGAACCCGTTTCTCATTTTTTCCACTAAATCACGGATATACACGTGACTTGTGACATGTTTTTCAGGATGTCTTTCATTAAACACGTTAGCTGTCTACAAATAACTTTCGTTCTGGGAGCCAAATATTAAAATTATCTCCACACGTTCAGAGGCCGTATTCTTGACTAAGGGAGTAGAGCTTCTCGAGAGAGCACATATTTTGTCTTTTTTTGCTTGGTTACTCTGTCACTGCACTGACAAAGACAAAATATCTGTTCTCTTGGAAAGCTTCACTCCCTCAGTCAAGAATACGACCCATGGTATACTGTAAACCATCGTGATTATTGTAGTTAAATTAACGTACAAAACGTACCAAAATATTTTCGGACCAAACTAGTACAAATAATTAATCTTTCACAAATGACAATGACATTAAGGTGAGTATCAAATAAACCAATAATTTGAGTACAGAAAGGAAATGCAAAAAAGAATAACAAAATGTGTTGTTTAAAAACTGCAAAACAAACAATTTTTTTTTTGAAGTACAATTAATAGAACATTTAACACTTAAATAGGGACCGTACTTGCAGTTTCAAAGCGAAGTATCGTTCCACAATTAATTGTTATTTTTGTTTTCAAATTTTTCTGCTTTATTGTTACTCCCTGTTTAAGTATGACCTAGACCGTTGGAAAGTATTTTCTACGGGCTTCCTAACGACGTATCACAAGTAGGGGGTTGCCATTTAAATTTTTGTAGGTGGGGCATGGGGGTTGATGGGGGTGCGTTCTCTCTCATGTCATTTTAGTTTCCCCTCCCTACCCTAGAAACGGTTTTGAATTTTTTTTTGAAATCTGTTTTCGTTCACAAGGTACAGCTCATTGTAAGTTTTAAAATTGACACCCTGTATAGTGCAATTAGAAACCAGAAGGAGTAATTTCAAATGCCTTACTCACACCACTTAAAATTACTGGATTAAATATGTCTTGATTGACTTGACGAAGAAACAAGTCAATCATAGACAACCTCTATAAACTTAAGATGTCACAGTGAGATGTAAATAATAAACAGGTATTCTTCTATAACCTGTAAAACTCGCGCACAAAACAAAACATAGCTCATGTGACGCCCTCTAGAAAATACATCGAAACGGATATCATTCCATACCTCAAAACCCCTTATCATTAAATGTTTACGTTCGTATCTCCAAAATGTATCCATTCTACTCTGAAAAAACATTTTTTACAATTCAACTTTGCCACCCTCTATCAGTTTTAATATAATAGTGTTTATTAAGTTGCGTCAGGTCGTAATATTTTGAAGCCGAGCATCTTCCATTTCAGCTTTAACCATTACTTACGAACCACCCTGTATATACTAATTTATATCCAATTAAATTTACCAAGTGTTTGAGTTGATTGTGATTACCAAAGTCGACGATGGTTTACTATTTAATCGTTCCGCAGCCAATCCAATATTGTGGGCTAAAGTAGGTGAAATTCCATTAACTGGTTGTCTATTCTTTAAAATATTCATTACTTGCTGAATATTTATTCCAATATTATGGCTAGGACGTATCCTGAGACTTACAGTAATCTGTCGATGTGGTACTTGCCCAGTTTATTGAGTTTTTCTAGGTATTCCCATACCGTTTCAGAACTCCCTTCAATCACAGCTGAATGCTTTTAATGCCACATGTCTGTCTTGAACATATATGTAACCAGAAAATATTTAACATCTTCTTCTTAATTGAAGCGCCAGAATACCAAGGAAGTGGCCATTCTTATAATCGTTAATCAAGTATAGTAGATAATTATCTTGTGGTACTCTTTGTATTCTTTATCATTTTGGATGGAATTGTTAATATTGAGTACCTAATTTAGGTTATAAAAATGTGTGTTTATAATGAAATACTGGAAAAGTATAAATTTAATTAATTTATATATTGTTTTATGAAGTCTACTACTAAATATTTTCATTGACAGGTCCTTCTGGCGATTTGGATATAAGAAGTAAGTATTTGCCACAATGGACAGCAGATAAATCCGAAAAAAATATGTGTACAGTTAACAGAACCAAACAAGAGCCCTGGGTGGGCGTGTCCATGTCGCTGTAGTTGTATTCTTGTAATAACAATCGATATTTTGTATCGATGACCAAATATCGATACTATAAGTGTCAACTGTCAAAAGATATGTAAACAAAATCAAACTTGCCAAAAATTTAACCCTAATTATTAATAAAAAAATATGTATTGGACCAAAATTAAAACTACCATCTTTTCTAAATGTCTATATTTTCAAATTTCATGACTGTAGTAATGTCGTAAAAAAGGGTCAAATTTGTATTGGAAGCAACAAAATATGAACTGGTTATGTAGCTTATTCCTACATCTATCTGCTTATACATCAGGATCTTTTGGAGTAGAACCGTCGAATCCAGTCATTTGTTAACTATGTGTTTAATTCAAATTAATAGTGTGACCAATTTCGTATATTTAGAGTTGTCATATTTTCCAGTGTTCATTTCTCTTAACAACAGCCGAAAGTTAAAGTGCAAACAGTGTTAATATTGGAATATACACTTCACCACTACCAATTAGCTAAGTCTTATATATTTGGTTGTTGTTATAAACAAGAATGTATGGCAATAATTTTGTATGATTTGTCAAATATATAAATATATTAAATGCTGTTCTACTTCAACTTTAATTAATTTGCTTTATTCAAACACAACAGTTAGATATAAGAAACTATTATTTAATCAACAACATTGTTAAGTTTCACGTTACAAAATAACCAATTACTAACTAAAATAAATAAGTAGATATGTCATTAGCATATGTAACAAATTACATTCCAAGTTAAGTCCAAAAAAATGAAATTAATCACAAAATTGATGTGTAAAACATAGTTATATTTTTTGTAAATGATATTATTTATTCAGTTGGGTTCACAAATAAAACAATTTTTCACTTTTTAAATTGAATACAAACATAATCAAATATTAATACAGGGGTTCCAATTGAAAAAAATTGTAGATGCCTTTATTAATTGAAAGTATTATGCATTATATTTGAAAAGACATTAGATTGCAAGCAAAATTCAACATGTATTGCATTAAAATTGTTTATTTAGCTAATAATGAACCATATGTATGTCTTATATGTTCATGTAATGAATTTATGTGTTACTTTATAGCACAAGATATTAAAGATGAACAAAATAAAACACTGTAATTTACAAAAATGTTATTCAGTTTATTATTCATCACTTTCATATTCATCACTCTTACTTCCATATTCATCACTCCCACTTTCATCTGATGAACTAGTGTTGAAAGTGAAACACATATTTTCCACCACATCATCTATTAGTCCATCATTCTTCCACATTTCCTCAGCTAAGTGGTACACATGGTCGCAGTGTTTGTGCCATTCCGAAGAACCAACTTCATCAAAGGCTGCTCGAACTAATTGTTCTATTTGTGAAACATTTTTCATTGCCACTTTATGTTTAACGCTACTCCATATTAGCTCAATCGGATTGAGGTCACAGTGATATGGCAGCAACTGTACCACAGTATGTCCATGTTTTTTCAACAACTCATCCACATAGTATGTTTTAGAATGGTTGAAACGTTTGATGATATCCAGAAGTTTTGCTTTAATCATATCATTTGTTGTTGAGATGCCATTTGCTTCAAGCCATTCTCTAATAATGTGCTTCAGAGTTGATTGGGTTGGTGGCTTATTAATTTGAACACTGTGGTGAGGGGCATTGTCCATAATCACAATAGCATTAGGACCTCATGGTAATGGAGGTATTAGTTGTGTTTCTAACCAGTTCATAAAATTTGTATGGTTCATGTCATCGTGATAATCCCCTGATTTGCTTTTTGACTTGAAAATTAGTAGTCCATTCTTCACAAACCCATAACATCCACCAGCGTGTACAATTATGTACCGTTGACCAGCTCTGTTGGATGTATACACTCTAGGTTCATCTTCCGATTACCAGCATTTACTAACGCCATATGATGGATGGATATAAGTTTCATCCAAATAAGTTATTGGCTTCTTGTTGCGACCCAGAGCATCATTATCCCTCAACCTTCTTAAATAACGAGCCCGCCAAGCTACAATATCATTACATTCCATCAAAGTTTTTCTTTTATTGTGGCATTTTTTATACTGAAATCCAATATTTTTTAAGTGCTTTCTTAAGGTGACTGGACCACCAGAGTACCTAATCTACTTTATTTTTCATTTTATTTACCAGAATATTTATTGTTGGAACTTGTTTATCAACCGTATAGCATTCATGTACGGTTCTTTTCAAAATACCCAAGTCATAATCATCCAATTCTATCTTGTAGGTACCACCACTTTTTTTTTAGGGAGACCCCAGTAAAACACCTTGCAACAGTGATTTCTCCTTTCTGATACGATTTATGGAGGTAACTTATTTTCCTGATGTTGCTGCAGCTAATTCTGTGGCTTTGTCCAAAGGAAATGACCACACACCAGCAGCTTTCTGTCTATCAAAAAAATCCACAACGTTTTCAATAATATTGCGAGCTTCACTGTGGACTGTTTTCCTTGATTTTGTGTACATTTTGTGGAGGAAAATTGAACTGAAAGAAAAACAAACATTATTAGGCCTGGTGAATATTAAATGACTGGTTATTGTGTGTTGTTCTAGGTTATGTTTATTAATTATAATTATAGTACATACCTTACTATGTTAATTATCAAAAAAGTCTTAATAAAGACTGATTGTCCTGTAATTTAAGAAGCAAATAATAACGTATAAAAATATAGAAGCAGATTATAAAATAACAGCTGACATCAAATAGAATGCAGTCCAGTGTTGCCGATGTAAAAATAAATATTATCCGAACTTACAATTCAAATTATCAGAATTTGTCAAAATTACCAAAAGGACACAGTGTTGTCTAAATAAAAGTCTGCGACCCTAGTCAATATTGAAAATCCCCCAAAACAATAGCTGTTTTATATATTATCCTTTCTGCAAAACACTGAAAAAACTATTCGGTTAGCGAAATTGTCTAAAAATCGGATAATTATCCTCACATTGACAACACTGATACAGACACTAAAATTGATGTATATTGATGAAATCACTCGGTCATATTATTTCGATTATGTTAACAATTACTAATGTACAATCGTAAACATTGGCTCCTGATTGGCTAGTTGCGATGACCTTTGTTTTAGTTCGCATATTTTCCGGGGCTCTTGTTTGCTTCTGAGGACTGTACTTGTGTTCCAAATGCAGGTCTTGACATTAATTATGTTTGCAGTAAAGTAAATAAAAAATCTGGAAACATAATTCCATCGCAAATATCAATGTCTCAGGTACGTAGGTAGTAACACGTTTCTAATTAAAGTATGTGTTCTATATTCTATTCAAATTTCCTTCACCCCCCCCCCCCCCGCCAAAACAATATCCAATCTGACAACTGCTCTAGCGGCAGGCGTTTTACGTTCCTGTTGGTGATCTTCTTCAATATTCGAGAATGATGTTGATCATCCAGCAAATGAAGACTTTTTTCTATTTTATAAAAGTTCACCCACTAATTTTCTTCGTTTTCTTCCTTATTTTCTTTTAGCTTGACAATATAATGATCCAATATCCAGGAGTTTTAAATTTCTATAATTTTTTAATAATCATTGGTACAGAAAACTAAGGATATACCTGATAGATGAAACCTAAAAAAATGAGAAGCGACCACACACTACTCAGTCGGCTTGAGCTACTTCGAACAATATTTTTGAAGGCAAAGAAAAAAGTTTGAAGATAGTTCTCACCTACTTGCACGACAAATTTGAATCCATGAACAAGTAGGTAACATTTACTCTTTTTGGGTTGTGTTTGTAGGATTTTACGTTAAGCATTACGTGCAGCTCGTGATGGATTGAACTGTACATCGGTTAAAGGGTTCAATGCAATATTGAGTATTGGGCTTTTTATAATACTTACTATGTAGAAATTTAGTGGTGGTATTTCAAATTGTTTTTACCATAGCTTCTGCATAGTCTCCTCCGTTACATGTTCACATACTGAATGCCTAAGTATCTGCCTCAAATTTACATCCTTTCTCCTTTTTTTAACGACATGCTTTTTATTTCAGGCGATAAGAAGATTTATCTCAAAAGGCAGTAGAAAATGATGATCCCGAAATTATAAGAAAACTTGAAGTCCTAGAAGCCGAATTGATTAAAAAGGAGGAAGAAATCCCCATTAAAAGACTTTATGCAAAGAAGTTATTGCTCTCAAACAACAAATTGAGACATTGAAGCAGAAAAGCAGCCAGTGTAGTGTTCCACATGAAAGAAAGGACAGTACAATTATTATCATAATTTCAACAATCCCCGGGCAGCATTTCATTCAACTAAGTTGTTGAAACAAATTCAAACGTATCAATTGAAATATAAAAATGGAGTGGGAGTGCCAAAATGAATAAATTTCAATTCCTTCAAATATATTGTGTTTTATTTTGTGACTAAAGCGCGGGTCACACGATCAGCTTGGTGTGATCACGGAATTCGCCACCAGTGAATATTTCTAATGACTGGCAAAGCTGGACATGTTCAACTTTTGGTTTGCTTGCTGGTGCTACTTCCAGCCGCTGATAAACAGCAGCATTTGTTAATTTTCTTCTTTAAAATATTCCAAAATTCGATTCGTCCATAAAAATCGTTTTCAAAAGCCTAAGAACTTTGTTTCCCACTCCTTGTAGGAAGTTTCCTCACAGGATCCGTTCCGTGGCTTTACCAGAATTATTGGCTAGCTTAACTTTGTTACGTGTCACATTCAAACTAAATTGGTACAATCGGGGACAAATATGGGCGTGTTCAGCTGGGCTCAACGATTGAAACCAAGCATAAAACATGTTGAGTGTGCTGGCATTCAACAGCTTAGTTCTGTCTGAACGCATTGCTATGTTAGCGGTAGAACATTACCTGATTTTCTAATACTTTTATCAGCAAAAAAAGGTGAGCGGTCGTCGGACCGCCGACAGAAGGTTCTTATGCACAATAAAATAACCATGTTTGACAATTTTTCGTGAATTTTTCAAAAATTTTCACAATTTGTGACAATTATTGACCATTTTTTCAAAAATTTCGCCAATTTTTGACCATTTTTTCAAATTTAACAATTTTGGACCATTTTTGACAATTATTGACCAATTTTGACAGTTTTAACAATTATTGATCATTTTTGACAATTTTTCAACAATTTTGACCATTTTAGACCATTTTTCCAAATTTTAACATTTATTGAACATTTTTGACAATTTTTAGCAATTATTGACCATTTTTGACAGTTTTTTATAATTATTGACCATTTTTTCAAAATTTTGACAATTTTTGACCATTTTCCAAAATTTTAACAATTATTGACGATTTTTGACAGTTTTTCATAATTATTGACCATTTTTTCAAAATTTTGACAATTTTTGACCATTTTTCAAAATTTTCAGCAATTATTGACCATTTTTGAAAGTTTCTGACAATTATTGACCATTTTTGACAACTTTCAAAAATTTTGACAATTATTGTAAATTTTTCAAAATATTCAACAAGTTTTGATTATTTTTCGTAACTTTAACAATTATTGACTATTTCTGAACATTTTTGACAGTTTTTAACAGATTCTGACAATTATTGACAATTTTTCAAAAATTTTGACGATTTTTCGAAAATTTTGACATTTTTGAGTCTTTTATAATTATTGACCATTTTTTCAAAATTTTGACAGTTTTTGACAATTACTGACCATTTTTCCAAATTTTTGACAACTTTTGAAAATATTTGGCAATTATTAACCATTTTTTCAAAATTTTGACAGTTTTTGACAATTATTGACCATTTTTCCCAAATTTTTGACCATATTTCAAAATTTTTGACAGTTTTTCAAAAATTTTAACATATTTGGCAATTGTAGAGAGAGTCGCGCGATTCTCTCTTTCCCTCCCTCTCTCTCTGTCTCTCTTCTGACCGTTTGGGAATCCCTCGTGCCGGCGTGTATGAGAGAGAGAGAGAGCGAGAGAGAGGCGTGCCGCTGTGTAGTCTACGAAAGAGAGAAGAAGGCGGCTGAGGAAGAGAGGGGAGAAAGTTAGCGCAGCGGGCGGCCGGGAAAGAGACGAACAATGAGTCATCGCGTGACGAACGCTTTTTCGTAACATTACACGTTTCACGAGTTCACTAGCCTTCCCAAAAGTACTATGTCGTGCAATAAGAGGCAAGCTTCAAAAACAGAACGTACCCTAACCCCAACACTTTGACAGCGTCAATGATTACAGAATAAATATACTGTCATATTTGACAGCGCTGCGTAAACTGTTGAGAGAGAATGACAGCATCCTGCCTGAACGCAACCGCTAAGTTAGCAGCTCAACAATTGAGCCCGTCTGAACGCGCCCCTGAAAGGTACACATATATATGGGAAAAATGAAGATAGCGTAGAATAACCAAACCTTGATAAATAGTCGACCATTTTGCTGCATCTAAATTTCGACTGTATTTTATAATAATTTAACGAGACTTTATTTTGGTATTAATTATCTGATGAAAGCCCGAGAGCGAAGCTCGAAGGCTTTCATCTCTGATTATTAATGCCAAAATAATGTCGAGTCAAATTAATAAATACAAGAGAAATTTAGCAGCAATAAAAATAGTCGACACTTGATCAAGTTCGTGTTGTATTTATGAAGATTATTTCTTGAATCCAATTCTTTATATAAGTCATATTCACAAAATGAAACAATTTGGAATAATTTATTCAAAATATCAACAACAGTCAACAAAATCCAGCTTTATAATTTATCAATTGAAATTGAAAACACAATTATTGTATGTGACATTTTCACCATGTGTAATTTGTGACATTTGTTCAGCTTTTGAAGAACTGACAGTATTAACTGTAGGAGGTCCACATTCAATCTGATTTCTCAATCTGTTGAAAATACCTTGGTGATGTTCATCCATCTGCAAGTAAGGTTGAATTGAAGAAGTACTAGCGTGCCCAGTAATTTGAATGAGTTGCTGCTCTGGTACTCCGGACGCTGCCAGTTGAGAAACTGCAGTTGATCTGCAAGAATGGCTTGTAATTTTCAATTGGTTGGTATCTAAACCAATAGACTTTGCTCCCAATTTAGTCCATTTTGAAAGTTCGTTTTTCCCAACAAGCGAATTCTTGTACCACAATGAGTTTCCTTCTTGCCAGAATGGATTTGGAGTAAGGAGCAAACGTGGATATGTGAATCCTGCTCCTCTTTTTCTAATCAATTCTCTGAACAATCTAACTGAACATCGCTGTGGGTTTCGTTCATTTTTAGTAAGCCATATGCTGTCTGCGCATTTATTATTTCCTCCATGACAGGTTTTTGTAAAAATTGGGTTATATTCTATCCTACCTGATTCATTACCATCCTTGCGAATTTCAAATGTTCAATCAAAGCTGAACAACCTTCGCCCCCACGCCACGCTAATTCTACTGAAGCCAAATGGTAAAATCTGGTTTTTTTCATCGCATTTGTCAATAATAGCAAACATATTTTCTATACTTAAGGCCGTTGAACTCCGTTTCCGTTTTTCCTGATGTTTCTGCAATTTCCGTCTCTTGGCATTGCGTGCATCTCGAGAACTTTTGAATGCGCACGCTTGAAATGGATCTATTTTTATCACAGTATATTCTTTATAATCTTGCCCATTTTCTTTTTTCATATTCCTGGCCCAATCTTTCAAAATATCATTCAGTTTTGTGAATGTTGTCGACCCATTCAATTCATATTGACGATGCTCGCAAAATTTGGTAAACTGTTTCCATACGTTATTTTTACTCCTCACTGTATTATCAGGGATTGTAGTCTCGATTACCCTATCTATTTATTCGCTTTTGGTTTCTCCAAACCGATTCATTTTCAAACACTTCAACACGATTGATCCAGTTTTACGTTTAAGATGTACATATTTAGAGTACTGTCAGATGCACAGGCTCCTTGGTATAAGTATCATGCTGAATAGTCGGTGACTATTGTGCACCGTGCAAATAATCGCTAATAGAGCGTGTTGATTGGTCTTGTAAAACAGGAAACAAAAGTATGATTGTTTGATGACTGATACTTAATAGACGAAATAAATAATCTATAATCATAATGCAATGATTGTCACTGTCAGAGGTTCAAGTAAATGATAAAATTTCATAAAAATAAAAATCTTCATAGTAAAAAGTAAAACCGACAAAATTCATTATGAAGTTACCATTTCATACGTTCCTCGGTCCCCTTTTAAAGAAAAATCATAAGTGTATAAAATATATTTGTGCACATCCAACAATATCATTTTCTCCTTTTTATGTGTTAATATTGGGAATTCTTGGAAT
Organism: Lochmaea crataegi; assembly: GCA_947563755.1. Classification (NCBI taxonomy): domain Eukaryota; kingdom Metazoa; phylum Arthropoda; class Insecta; order Coleoptera; family Chrysomelidae; genus Lochmaea; species Lochmaea crataegi. Next base: position 64,284,488 of record OX387422.1, on the reverse strand, counting down.
GGTAAGTACAAATTCAAGCAATTATTTGAGAATAACCTAAATTAACCTTCCCTTAAAATTATTTTCCAGGCTCTAAGTATATTCGATATTGTTAGAATAATAAAATGTGGATCGGTACTACCAGGTTTTCTTTGGAGAGAGCGCTTAAAGGCGAATACTGTAGTACTACCAGAAGTTGAACGAGATCTTAAACTAATATGTTTAGTACTTTCTACAGAATATTACAGTTTTCTACTCATAGGACTCATTACAGTAAGTTTCATTTGAGCTTGTAAATATTTTGATTGAATTACTTCATTAAAATTGTATTCTAGGGGAATCCCATATTTTTCTTACCATTTATGGTGCTCTACGCTATGATTATTTTAATGGAATCATCGATTTTTGCAATGAGAGCGTTTGTGGAAGGGGTGGATTTTAAAAAATCCCGTCTCATCATGTCAATGTTTATGATGTACAATTGGATGTCGGTGTTTTGTACATTTTGTGGACAGATGACAGGCTGTGACATTTAATAGTAGAAATAAAGTTTATCATTTACTGGTTTTTTATCATTTTCTGTGAGGATCAAACAAATCCAAAACCAATTAGAATCCTGTATCATACAATTAAAAAAAAACTACAGAACAAACTAAAACAAGAAAAACAGCTCCTAAAATTAAATACATGAAAACAAATATAAGTAATCGCGGCTGGAAGCTGCGCCTCGTAGATGGAAGTTCTTCCGACCAGTAGAAAATATAATCAACCGGTGAAAATGTCCACCACCGATTGAAAATATTATTTCCCACCGGCGGAGGAAATCATAGAGGATACTAGAAAATGTTCTGGATGCCCCTCACAACTGGATGTACTCTACAGGCTTTTACTAGCAAAGTGCAGTTATAAAAATCTAAAAACAGAATCAAATAGATTATAAAAACGGTAGGTTAAATAATATTAACATGTACACTTTTTTATAAGAGCTGAAAAGTTGAAATTTGTTTGGTAAAAATATAATGAAAATAAATATTAAATTTAAAATATTTTAACACTAATTACAGCATAAAGATAATTTTTACATATGAAATTTAAAAATTAAAATAATAATACCCCAAAATTAACACTATTCTACCAGACCCAAGCTTTAACATGCAAATTTTAAACCCATGCAGTTGGGAAAAAATATGCAATTAATACTTTACCGAATAATTCAGGGCTTATGCCTACTAAATCAAAATAGAAATTTTGATTGATTATTAGGGCTGAAAAAAAATCTAGATCCAAACTGAATAGGTCAAAAATAAATATAAGCTTTTGTAACCTAAAAAAAATTTGTAAAATTATAAGATAGGCCTATCAGCAACTTTGGCCGTAATAGATCTTTTAGGTCACCCCAATATACATACATACATACATCAGCAACCTTAAATATATCGATATATTCCATATAAATTCTGGAGAATATATCCACCGCTAAAAAATTTTCTGGAACAGAAAACCAGACAGAAATGAAAAATTCAACAACAATTTGATGGAACCTATAAATCCTGTAAAAAATATCCATGTCTGAAAAAATTCCTGCCACTCTTTTGGTTGATGCAATGGCTCTTAAACGACAATAGAATTATAAATTCAATTGAAAGTAATTTGCAGACCTTTACATACACTAAAAATACCAAAAATGTACAAAAAAAAACATACCAGTTCACGTTATTCCACCATTCACCGCGTATTATTGAACAACCGCCCATCACGGATTATAAATTATATTATAAATAAATGTTTAATTTAAATTGTTCCCGAATTTTGTTAAATAAATAAAAGTTACTTGTTAGGCACAATTTTAACATTCTTTGTTTATATATTAAATATCAGTAGTACTAAAACAATGACCGAAAATAATAAATTTCGAACACGCTCCCGGCCCGGTTAACACGCTACTGAATAGATATCTCTACCAAATTTGTTTCAAATAAGTATAGTTTATCGTAGCTATGATTAATATATATGTCTTACAAGTGGATATAAATTTACATTAAGCCCGCCACTCATGATCCAAAACCGCAGTACGATTTTGTTGAATGCAATTACAGTACAATTTTGTCGAAAATCGAATAAGAACACACACGTTTAATTTCGCAGTACGAGTTTACTTTCAACGTGAAAATGTTGGAAGAAAATATACTTCTAGGGGCTCTTGCGCTTTGTTTAACCGAGAAGAAAAGAAAAAAATACAAAAAACGTAGGTGGTGGTGTAAAAAGTGGTTACTGAAAAGAAATACCTACAGTCATGTAAATTTATTAGAAGAATTGAGATTATATCCCGATGATTGGAGAAATTACCTATGAATGGATGAATCTATTTATGTTGAATTGCTATCAGCAGTAACGCCTATTATCCAAAAACAAGACACAGTTATGCGTTCTTCAATAACTCCACATGAACGGCTTTCAGCTACTTTAAGGTAAGTATAGGTATAGGACATTATACAACCAACTGTACAACATCATCAGGCATCATCCGATGTTAAATAACTGACGTCAATATAAATTTTAATAAATAATAATTTTTACTGTATTTAAATCATTAAAATTTTAGATTTTTGGCAGCGGGAAGAAGCTACGAAGATTTGAAGTTCTCCACTGTCATCTCTCCTCAAGCGTTAGGCAGGATAATCCCCGAAACGTGTGCTGCAATTTACACAGTTTTTGCAAAGGATTATCTGAAGGTAAAAATTTATGAGGAAAAAACTTGAAGTTTACGTTTAATATCAAATAAAACTATTATACATTGCAACAAATAATGTTTAAAAATATTCGTCATTCTCAAAAAAAATGGTAACAAACCGAAACATTATACAAATCTAATCAAGGTAACCTAAACATTTTTTTCCTAATATTTCAACTGACTTACTAAAAAAAACATCCAGAATAAATTAAAAGTCACTCCACAAAATGTAATCAATTATCAATTATTAATTTTCATTAACATTAAAGGTGTGAAATAATTGGGATGCAGATGCTGGATAATTTGTAGCATACTGAGGCTGTAGTTCAGTGAAAGTATTAGAACTTTGAAATATTGTAGTTGAACCGGCATTAACTGCAGCATTATTGTTGACTGGTGGTTGTAACCTCCATTCTCTATTTAAGTTATTGCACTCTGCTTCAAGCAAAACGTCGTTAATTAATTTTTCAGCCATAATCCTTTGATTTGTTGGAAGAGCCCTTAATTTCATACCGACATTTTCTCCATAAACACTAAATCTATCTTTTTCAAGCTTTTCTGCTGTTTGTCGATTCAAATTGTCATTAATTGTAATTAAAAGATTATCGCAGGGATCTGTTTTTCGCTCACTTTTTTTTCCACGATGCGGCGTTTTGTTGTGAGTGGAAGTATTTGTTGACAAGGCAGAATGTCCAGATATTTGTGAGTCTTCGTTCTCTTCGGCTGGCGGCGAGAACACAAAGTCAGTGTGAATGCTTTCTTGATCAGTTATCTAAAAATTTAAAATGTAATTATTATTATTTGGTCAGTACATTCTTTATACACCACACTTTATAAAACGCTAGCACATTTCATTAAACACATAAAATAAATGACGAAAATCTTATGTTTTTGCGGGGGTTCTAACATGATATTTTTTGTTCTAGTTTCCAAAAACTGAAAGAGAGTGGCAGAGTATTGCAGAAAGTTTCGAGGAAAAATGGAACTTTCCCCACTGTTTGGGTGCTATAGACGGCAAGAATGTTCAGATAGTCCCACCAGCAAACTCGGGTTCCTATTTTCATAATTATAAAGGATTTCATAGCTTGGTGCTTATGGCTGTTGCTAATGCCAATTATGAAATTATCTACTGTAATTTTGGTACTAATGGAAGGATTTCCGATGGAGGGGTATTAAATAACACAAAATTTTATGAAAAACTAAAATCTGGAAACTTAAAAATACCTAAGCCAGAAACATTACATAATAGCGAACTAACTCTACCTTATGTGTTTTTGGGGGATGACGCTTTTTCGTTAGGTGAAAATCTGTTAAAACCATTTCCTCAGAGAAATTTAAGCAAACAGAAAGCTATTTTCAACTACAGATTATCACGAGCACGACGAATAATAGAAAACGTTTTTGGAATTTTAGCTGCTAGATTTCGCATATTTCATACGGCAATTAATGTTAATTTAGAAACAATTGAAAAAATAGTAATGGCATGTTGTGTTTTGCACAATCTTTTACGAAGTAAATGTCCTCAAGTATATACTCCTACTGAGCATTTGGATCTTGAAAATCACGAATCTGGAACCCTTACGGTAGGTCTTCGACCTACTTCAAATGATTTTACAGATTTACAACAAAGTTTGAACAACAGAAGTTTGTCACAGGTTGGAAAAGTTACAAGAGAACATTTTATGAATTATTTTAATAATGAAGGTGCTGTAAACTGGCAAAATAAAGCTACAGAAAAATATTCTTTTTATTTACTTACCTCCTCCTCATCAGACATATTAGAAACAGGTGTTCTTGGTAAATCTTGATCGCCCAAAAAAGATAGCAACTCGAAATACCATAACTTTAGCTTATAAATTTCTTCCGTCCCTACCTCAGACTTGATGGAATTTTTTACTAATTTTAATTCCCTTTGTATGATGTTCTGAAATTATTAATTTTCTTTTTTACAAAATCCTCATTTGCATCATTTTTTACTTCTTGAAACTTCGCAATCAAAGTATCCATAGCTCTTTTTCTAGCATTTTTGTCATGATAAGCTGGCGATTTAATTTTCCACAGACACTCTTGTTCTTTGTATAATTCGAAAAAATCTCTTAAAAACGTCTCACTATAGGCCATTTTTTAGAATTTACTGGCAAATGTATTGTTTTTCAGCATTCAAGTTGTACGATCAAATCGCAACTCTCAATTCACGGTCAAATTAAGCATTCAACCACTCCTGTCGTACTGCAGCAGACTGACTTGTCTGTCTGCGATCAAATCAAACCGAATTGGTCTTGCGGCGGGAATACACGATCAAATTACGTCCAATTCTGTCGCATTCGACAAAATCGTACTGCGGTGTTGGATGGTGAGTGGCGGGCTTTACATTTCCCAGTCCTGTCCTATGTTATTACACAACTTGTAGTATGTTCGGTCATTACCGAAAGACTTCCCTACGACCACGCTGCTGTACCTCTTATCCGACCCCGTCGGTGGTTATTTCGTCATTCTGTTTTGTCGTACCGTTAGACGCTATAATTGGATATAATTGCAAAAATGAGCCTTGCCATATCAAGAAAGGCCAAGAAGGTATGAAATGTTAAACTAAAATTATTGAAAAGGATCCAAAAACAATTGGACGAACTCTCAGAGACATGTAAGTGAAATGAATTACAAATATTTAATGTTTAGGTAGTTGCTCATAGGACATGATTCATGGCCGCTGTAAAATTCCAAAGCTGTTCGCAGTGCGGTTAAACGGCACGCTGTTGCCAGATTACTTTGGCATGGATTATTAGTTAAGGGGTTCCAAAAATGTACTCTTTCAATAAGAGACATGTTTTCCGAATGGTGCATGTACTCTTTTGTTAGGCCGTATGCGTTTTCCGTACGGAGTCTTCAACTTATTCGGAATCAGATGCGTCAGGAAGTTCGGCATCGGAAAATAAGGACCAGGAGACTTCTACTCACATTAATGCGATTACCATACTAGGAAACAAACCCTCTTCTACCATAGTATTGGGAGAGGCACTTCATGAAGAAGTAGTCAGTAGGTGGAATGTATTTCTACGCGAAGGTGTGGAAAAAACAGACAGAAATGAACTAATAGAAAAATACGCTGTCCCCTCAAATTGCGCGGCTCTCATAGCCCCGGAACTAAACAAAGAAATAAGCACTTCGCTCACGGAGAGCTCCAAAGTAGAAGATACATATCTGGAAAAATTACAGAGTGAACTGGGAGCAGCGATATCTGCAGTAGCAAAACCACTGAATCAGTTGTTCTGCAATCCAACAGCGGAGTCCAGCACCCTGCCCCAACATCTGGTGGAGGGAACCAAACTTCTCACATCAGTTCACCACGGTTTCTCCCATCGCCGTAGACATCTGGTTTTGAATCAGCTTCAACCTTCGGTCCGCAAGCAAATTAAAAATTTTCCCATTGACGGAAAACTTTTTGGTGACGACTTTACTGCATCCATTAAAGCTTCTCAAGAGTTAGAAATTGCTAGACAAAACCAAAACACCACCAAGCACCTCCAAAAAGTTTAATTCAAAAAACTTCAGAGACCACCAATCAAGGACCAGATTGAAGCCAAGAGAAAAAGGGAAGCGCCGTTACAACTACAGCAACATGAAATATACAAAGAAGCCCAGCTGGTACGAGGGGAACCAACAGATATTAGAGGTAAGACGATATGCCGGCAGACTCCAATATTTTGTAACCGAACGGAGTAACTTATTATGTAATAATTCATTGATCTTGAAGTGGGTCAAAGGTTATGAAATACCTTTTAGGTTCAAATCAGTACAAACTAAGGTACCTATAGTAAACATGAACATAACACAAATGGCAGATTACAAATCAATTTTTTCCGAGCTGTCGGTGTCATATCAGAATGTCGCCGTAAGAGGGGAGAATTTATCTCACCTTACTTCTTAAGGGAAAAGACTAATAAAAAAATTCGATTTATACTAAACTTACGTCAGTTGAACAAATTTCTAAACCCTCCTCACTTCAAACTTGAAGACTTTCGAACTCTCATTAAACTCATATACCCTAACTGTGTTTTTACCTCCATTGATCTTGAGGTCGCATACTTCGCTATACCTATAGTCGAAAAACACCGTAAATATCTCAGGTTTCAATTCTCCGATACACTTTATGAGTTTAATTGCCTCTGCTTTGGTAAAAGTATAGCACCATATTTATTCACAAAACTCATGAAACCAATCTTAGCCAAATTGAGGTCTTCAGGAGTGACATGCGTAATCGTTTTGGTGTTTCGCCTCCTGCCATATTGTGATCATTTCCATAGTAACGGGCAAGCTCAATGAAATGTCAGTTGATTCTACTACAAATTCCGAAAACAACAATACATCAAATATGTATTATAATAATTGTACCTTCAATATTAATATTAATCAATAAAAAAAATTTGAATATTATTCGTTATATAATCGTAACGAATACCAACTCGAGCACAGACAATATTTTTCGATTATTTACCTCTTCACTCGACGTATTTCGCGAAACACCACTCGAGCTGCGCTCTCGTGATGTTTCGCTAAATACGTCTCGTGACTCGGTGAATAATCGAATATTGTCTATGCTCTTGTGATATTATAACTGAATATTTTCCTGTAATCAGCTGTTGACGTGTTTCATAATCCGTTTGCACATTAAATCTAATATTAGCATATTCTAATTCTAATTGAAATATTTCATTATCATTGCATGCCATTTTTTATTAAACGAAAACCTAATATATGGACACCAAAATCAAATTTTAATTTAAAAATGAGTTTATATATATATACATATCAAATAGATAGATATAGATAGATATTTATTGCGTACCAGGAACAATTTACATTGTATAATACATGTCAACACGTTGCTTGTGAAAATACAGTTGCATATAAGAATATAAAAATAATATATATAAATTCACATTACAAAAACAAACACTAAGTATTAAACATTAAAATTAAAAAAAAATATTATAGAGATATGTTAGATTTAGTTACAGTTATAAGTGATGAAATATTAGGAATTTTTAAGAGTCAAAAAAGAAAAATAGTTTTGTTGTCACTTGTGACAGGGTAACTGGCTTAACTCGATTTTAATCGAGTGCAAAAAGTTTAAAACCTTTTTGACTTGGACCGAATTATCGTACAGAAATCAGTTTAAAAAAGTGTAAAAAGTTCTGAATTAAAAGACGCTTTGGTTGAAAAAGTTAGAAAAGTGTGTAATTATCGTACTCGGCTTATATTTACAAATTATTGTCATTTATTACCATTGACCTACACAATGGCTGTATAATTGAACTAAGATTATTTAAGTGAAATAGTTATAATAAACATATACAGTATGTCGCTAGTGTATAGAATAAATTTATTATTTCCAAAATAAACGACTTTGGGAAAAAATCCAAAAACAGGTCAATTTTAATTTTTGAACCGTCATCACATGATGTTGATGTAAAGAACATTGCGTTACCAGTATTAACGTGGTGACGTAATCGGCAATTTTTTTAAATGCAACCATGTGTCTCAAGACACCTCATTGGAAAGGTCTTCTAATCGTCTTTACAACGATGTAATTATTTGGATATTTATTTCTACAGGTTCGACCAAAACTGTTTATTTGGTAAAATTTTAATCATAAATTCTGATTCAACGAACTAAGTTATTGTTAGGACCGCCACTGGAAATGAAACATCGTATTGTAACCAAAAAATATTTCTGTTTTTGGATATGTTACTGATAATAGTACTAAATTCTAATTTAACACTAATTGATGTGTATCAGTCAAGTGTTCAATAATTAAAATCTTTAAATTAGCATAATTTAGTGATGAAACTTACAAAAACTGAACGGATCGAAATATTAATGATGATTGGCTATGGAGATAGAGTAAGGACACAGAAAGAAGTTGGCAATTTATTTAATGCTAAATACCCCAACCGTGAACCCATTTCTCAATCAACAATTAGTAAAATCGAGAAAAAGTTTCGAGAAACGGGCCATGTTAAAGATCTCCCCAAAAGTGGTAGAAAGTGAATTTCCGAAGACAAAAAAGTTGAAGTTTTCCTTGAGTTTAAAGAAAATCCCCATACCAGCTCGAGACAAGTTGCGCTGGATAATAATTTACACCATTCTACTGTTCCTAGAGTACTGAAAAAGGAGAAGTGGCATGCGTATAACGTACATTTGGTCCAAGAGCTGTTAGAAGATGACTTTGATAGGAGAATCGAATTCTGTGAAACAATTATGGAACGATGTAACAGAGATCGTAATTTCATACAAAATATACTTTTTTCAGATGAAGCAACTTTAATGCTCACCGGCCATGTAAACCGCCAGACGTATCGATACTGGGCAAGTGAAAATCCCATTGGATGCAGGAGTATAGGACACAATATCCTGAAAAGGTGAATATTTGGGCCGGCATTATAAACAATCAAATAATAGGGCCATATTTTTTTGAAGGAAGCTTGACCGGTCCTCGATATCTTCAATTTCTTCAGGATTATCTATTACCACAATTAAATCAACTATTTCCAAATAGATGAGATTTGTGGTTTCAGCAGGATGGGGCACCCCCACATTACTCCTTTGATGTACGAACCTACTTAAATGCTGTTTTTCCAGATAGGTGGATAGGAAGAAGAGGAACGATCGAATGGCCACCAAGGTCGCCAGATTTGACACCTTTAGACTTTTTTTATGAGGATGCTTGAAGAGCAAAGTTTATCAAAGTCGCCCAAATGATATAGAAGAGTTGAAGGATCGCATCAGAACGGAAATTGCACAAATAACGCCTGAAGTTCTCGTAAACGTTAGAGACGAATTTATTGCTCAGCTGTCTGATTGCATTATTGCTGAAGGTCATCAGTTTGAACATTTAATATAATTTCATTGTTTTTTACTAAACAGTTCTCTGTATTTTAGTAAATAAACAGTTTTGGTCGACCCTGTAGAAATAAATATTCAAATAGTTACATCGTTGTAAAGACGATTAGAAGACCTTTCCAATGAGGTGTCTTGAGAGACATGGTTGCATTTAAAAAAATTGCCGATTACGTCACCACGTTAATACTGGTAACGCAATATTCGTTACATCTACATCATGTAATGACGATTCAAAAATTAAAATTGACCTGTTTTCGGATTTTTTCAAAGTCGTTTATTTTGGAAATAATGAATTTATTCCATACATTAACGACATACTGTATATATTATTAAACATATGTATTATAGGAAATGTTATATAGGGATTATACTTATTTCGGGGAATAATTAATGAATATTACATTCTTGCACTAGAGATCGCCTAGTTATTAATCTCTGAACATCCTACAAGTTGTGTAATAACATAGGACAGGACTGGAAAATGTGATTGAACGATCAAATGACTTACCTGTAAGGAAATTTTATCATAATTACATGACCAGTCCTGTCCGTAGTTATTACACATCCCACCCTACAGTTGTAAAGAGAAAACCTATACTTACCTGAACTCTCCGTTATTTCAAACTTATCCTAAGTAGCTTAGTTGACAGGATCATCTAGTCAAGCGTAAACTGAACCCTCCCAACCGGCGATCAAGCTTATCTCTGAACTGAATGACGAAATAACCACCGACGGGGTCGGATAAGAGGTAGAGCGGCGTTGCGGCAGGGAAAAAAATTTCTTTAAAAATGTCATACGTCTTTCGGTAATGACCGAACATACTACAAGTTGTGTAATAACTACGGACAGGACTGGTCATGTAATTATGATAAAATTTACTTACAGGTAAGTCATTTGATCGTTCAATTATTTTTAAAACCGTATTTTTTGGGCTTGTTTAGAGACTTTTTGAGTACTTTAATGAAAAATAAAAAGTTAAGATGTACAAAAAGATATAGATAAAAGTGTTTTACTGTTTTCAAAGAATTTTCAAGAATCTGTTTATTGCAAATGCTTTTTTCGAAATACTTTTTGCGAGCTGTCAAAAATTTTGCCGTTTTGCCAAATATAATCAGTAGTTTTGCCAAATTTTAAACATAAATTAATCGACCTGGGTTTAAAATTCCTTCCGAGACTGTTTTTATGGGATTCTCCTTCTGAAAGATATCTTCAATTCTGTGGTTAACTTTTATAAAAATGTCAGAGGCATCCATAGAGATAGCATTCTAGACAACATACGGAGTATCTTCCTGTATTTACCGATTTCATATCTAACAGGACGTTGTCATTTGTCAACGTCAACATTTAAATTGAAACGTCCGTTAAACAGATTTTTAAAATTTACATGCTCAGTGTATGGAGGGTAGAAGGAAGGATGGTGGCGCCATAGTAGCAAGTGAAAAGATTTTAAAAACAGCGCCATGAATTATTAGAGTGAGATACAAAATTAAAAAAGGAAATAATACGTAAATAATTGAGATTTTAAATACTGTATATTTCTCAATTACACAAGTCACGAAAAATACTACATTTTTCAACCCAGCACACTTCACTCGGTTTATAACCCTAAATTCACATCATTTCCATTAGCTACACGAGCGCCATTTCGGTGAATCTTCGAATTATAGTTTGCTGTTTACAGGTGGACACTTTTTCAACTTGTCACCCATACAAGATGGTGCTCCTTCCTTCTACCCTCCACAGCTCAGTGATTTTAAGCCATTATGATTTATTAGATTCTAGTATTTTTTTCATTTTTCGCAATTTTCAATAATTACTTGAGTTAAATATTTGTTATCACCTATAATCCTAAAAAGGCGTTTATTCGTGAAAGAGCCTATAATTATTTTACCACCAATATAACAAATTTAAATATTTTTGAAGAGGACAAAAACGGATTTTTTATCCATAAAAGTCTTTAAAGATAATCATATCTCGAAATGTTTCCGGGAGTAATTGAACCGTTGGTGGTATAATTGTATTTTAATATCTACTGTTAATATCTTTATAGATTTTTCACAAATCGTCGTTAACATTTATTATTCACTTTCATACAAAATTTGCTTCGAAAAATGTAATAAAACAACTCTTATACTTGGATACCTATTAACCAAAAAAAACAGAAGTGTTCATTATTTTTATTAGTAAAATGTACGAAATAAGTGAAGGTACACCCTTCTATTTCTCTTTAAAAATTCTCATTTGGTGTAAAACATATTCTCCAAAACATGACAGAAAAAGCATGATACGTTTTTTTTATATTCGGGTTTTTTGTATGGTGGGAAACAATGCTGTATTTTATATTCTTCATTTCATAATGCTGAGAAACGATAAGAAAATTTACTCATAATATGAATTTTCGTAATAGTTGGTGGAGGTGGTGCACTTATAATCGAGTCTTGTTTTGCCTTACTTTCCAAGAATATCTCAAAAATTTTATGCGACATCAACAAATTTACAATTTTTGGAAAACCTGTCGGATTTTAAAAGTCCTTCAAGACCACTAATAGATTTTCAAGGTTGATTTTTTACTGTAGCTTACTAGCTCTGACCATTTTTGGCTTGAATGGTCAGTAAGACACGGTTTCACTATTTTTCAAAATATTCGTGCACTTAAACGAATTAACATATTTAAATGCAAACGAAGAAAAAAACTGTAGACAGGACCTTACCAAGTGATAATGGAGAAGTGTCATACGGACAGTTATAAACCATAACAAAATTAAAAACTTTTTAATAACCTCAAAATATCCTATAAAAATTATTTTTTTTCTTTTCTCATTTTTGGGTTTCGCAAAAATGACCTTTTTCTGTTGAAATTAATGTAATGTCAAAAATCGTTTTTTTTTTGTTTTGACTTACTTTTTAGTGAAATGAAAAATAATAATGGTTTTTATTTGAAAATATGTTCAAAAATCGAGAGAACTGAAAAAATTAGTTTTACAGTAATCAAAACATCACGTTCTTATGAGTTCCGTCACATATAGGGATAACAGGAAATGAAACGGCTGATGAACATGCTCAGAAAGCAGCACATTGGATCGATTTTGAAATCACTTGCAAATTATTAGAAAACCCTTTATAAGCAAGAGTATTTTAAGAAATGTATATTTTTCTTCAAACGTCAGTAAATCTGTCATTTTTCGATTGTGTAGGCGACCGTAAAGTTTCATTTTTCCTCAGCCGGAGCTTCAGTTTTCACTTTCCCGCCGGCGGAGGGAAAAGTGTTATCATAGCAACGTAGATAGAAACAAGAAAACAAGCGTCAACAAATCATAAATCATCATTTCCGGCGGTGTGCACTGCATTTCTATAAATCACTAATTTAGGAACTAATTGGTTATTATTTAAGTGAACTTACTCGATAAAACTGCTTATCAATTCGGAATTAAAACGCAACCGGAGACGCAATAATTTTTTTTTTTTTTATTTATTTATTCACGGGCAAGCCCAATTCACATAAAAATTACATTGTTACAAATTACAGTGTTAAAAGTTACAATGTTAAAAATTACTGTGTTGAAAACAAAAACAAAGAGAAAAAAAAAACATGTAAAATTAAATTTGAGAGTGATAACACTACAACATCAATAGGCAATCAAACATTTTAAAAATTTTAAAAACATTTTAAAAATATATCAAAGTTTAAGCTCTAGCAGATGCTTTTTAAATTTGAAAGTTGACACATTAAAAATTGAAATGTCCTCAATAGAGTTAGCTAATCTAAGTGTCCTAGGGAGAAAACTATTCATTGCATAGTTGTACCTATGAAAATAAACATGAAAGGTTTGCACCTGCCTGGTAACACGAGGTGGAACAAATAAATATATTTTAGAGAGAAGCTCAGGACTATTACACATTCCATTTAATATATTGAAAAGCTGTATTAGATCTCTTTGCTTTCTGCGAATCTCTAGGGTAGGGATGTTTAAGAATAGTTCCAAAATATCATAACGATGGTAGACATGCATCTTAAAGGCAATGTATCTTAGAAATTTGTGCTGAACAGATTCTAGTTTCGCTTTATAAGAAATGTAATGCGGAGACCATACTGGAGAACAATAATCTAGGTGTGTTCTGACCAGAGAGCAATAAAGAGACTTAATAGCAGTGATGCTAGTGAAATCACAAGTGGTCCTCTTTATAAAACCTAACATCTTCATAGATTTTTGAATAGCAGCAGTAACATGGGACTTATAAGTGAGTGAGGAGTCTAATATAACACCAAGGTCTTTTATTTGCGAAACAGAATTTAAAGTTTCATTATTAATGCTATAATCAAAAGCTATTGGGTGATGTATTCGATGAAAACGCATAATATGGCACTTGGATGCATTTAGATTCATATTATTTTGTTTACACCAATTTGATAAGCTATTTAAATCAGATTGTAAAATTAAAGCATCATCATTACTATTAACTACTTTAAAACATTTGAGGTCATCAGCAAATAACAAAGCTTTGCTACCTTGAAAGCAATACATAATATCATTAATGAATAAGTTAAACAATAATGGTCCAAGATGAGACCCTTGGGGAACTCCAGAAGTTACAGGAAAAGTATGAGAATAGTAATGATTAACTCTTACCATTTGTAATCTATTCATTAGATAGCTACGTAACCATTGTAATACAGGACCTTCCACACCATACAAACAAAGTTTATGCAGCAAGAGTTCATGATTGACCCTGTCGAAAGCTTTGGAAAAATCAGTGTACACAGTATCGATCTGCAAACCCCTCTCCAAAGCATCAGACAAAAAGTCAACAAATGTGAGTAAACCCAATTCTGCAGACCTTTTAGAGGTGAAACCAAATTGTTGCGATGTCATAATGCTCGAGCAGTCGTAGGTAAGATAATCAGTAATAATACTTTCAAAGATTTTGGGAATTATGCTGAGGATAGATATAGGACGATAATTTGTGATGTCAGATTTTCTACCTGATTTATAAACTGGAGTGACATATGATGTTTTCCAGTAATCCGGAAATTCGCCAGTAACAAGAGACTTATTAAATATATGAAAGAGCGGACGAGATAAAATAAAGCTAAATTTCTTAAGAAAAGTGGGAGGAATTCCATCAGGACCAGGACCTTTTTTAACATCAAGTTTTGATAATTTTGCATAAATGTTCGAGATTTCAATATGATAATGGAATACATTTACGTTTGAAGAGATCTGAACATCTTGCAGATCCAGAGGTTGATTTGAATAAACTGATGAGAAATGTTTGGCAAATAGATTTGCAATATCATTCCGTTACAAGCAGTGCAGTCTCCAAGAGCCATTTTATCAGGTATAGTGTTGTTCTCCCTCTTACTGCTTACAAATTTCCAAAAAAAATTAACATTATGTGTAACAGAATTTTCAGTTAATATTATATAATTTCTATAACACTCTCGCGATAAAAGTTTACACTGAGCTCTTAATCTACTAAATTCTACATAGTTTTCAGGACACCTGGTAATCTTGTAGATTTTGTGAGCTAATTTCTTCTCGCTTAACAGTCTCTTTAGCTCTGGAGAATACCAACATGGAAACTTCTTCATGCAAACCTTCTTGAGTGGAACAAAGTAATTTATTATAGAATACAGTATGTCGTAAAATATGGATACCATCTCAGAGAGAACTTTATCATGTAAAACATTGTCCCAATCAATTGATTCCAAGCAAAAACGTATTTCTTCATAATTTGCATGATTAAAATCGTAGTAGTATTCTTCACCGGGAACGTTATCATTTTCAATATTAAGTGGTAAGATTGTAAAAAATAAATTAATATTGTTGACAGTGTCCACTGACAGCTTTATGTTACATTACTATAGCAACAACCTGTGCCTACTCACCGACACCGGTCTAAACCGCCTTGCGAATCCAATTATCTTTAAAAATTATTACTATCAAAAAGAGACGTTTTTGCATTAATTTGTCGACATTTGAGGAAAAAACAGCATATTTTATTTGGAGGAAAAGTTACTTTTCATGACTTGCTCTCTATTACCAGCCTCACTCCGTTCGGCTGGTAAACACGAGCGCGTCATGAAAAGTATTACTTTTCCTCCATATAAAATAATATACTATTTTTGCCTTTTGAAATCCTTAAGAAATACTGTTTATTTCTCATGTAATGTTCCCTATACCTTAAATGTCATAATTTCGGAGTTGTAGCTACATTTACATTATCTCCGCCTAAGTTAAAATAATACATTTAGATGGCTATGACTGCTACAATAACAACTTTGACGTTTCAATAAGTTAGTATTGTTGGTGTTTATTGAAAGTCACAATGGATCGTATATCTGAAAAAGAACGAATTGAGATTTAAATGATATTAGGATATGGTGGTATGCGTAGAAGTCAACAAGAAACGTGTAAATTAGTAAAAAAAATTAACGAAATTCGTTCAGTGAAATATTTATCCAAATCAAGGCGCAGAAAAACTGCATCAACTGAAAACAAATCTTATGTCCTGTTAGAAGACGGTCCACACTTGAGTACTAGACAAATATCCAGGGAAACAGAAAACATGCTTAATGAATATTTTACGTGAAAATAAATTCCATCCATACAAAATAAGATTAGTTCAAGAGTTGTCAGATGATGATTTCGATAGACGAGAAGAGTTTGCAGACATAATGATGGAAAAATGTTACAATAAAAACGATCCAAATTTTTTAAGCAATGTTATGTTTTACGATGAGGCCACTTTTTTATCAATGGAAACGTAAATCGGTAAAATTGTAGATACTGGTCACGTAACAATACTTGTTGGATGCGTGAATCCCACACGCAATATCCAGAGAAACTGAATATATGGGCTGGAATAATAGGCGACAAAATAATTGGTCCCTTTTTCATTGAGGGAAACTTGAATGGACCGGCGTATTTAGATTTATTGGAAAATAGTATTATACCTGAGTTGGCTCGGTTATTTCCAAATCCAAGTAAGTATTTTCAATTACATTTTGATGTAGAAATTTCATTATTCGAAACTTTCAGACAATAACAATATCCCAAACGACAATATTTGGCAGCAACAAGATGGTGCTCCACCTCTCTATGCGCGTGTGGTGAGGCAATACCTAAATAATGTGTTTCCCAGAATATGCAAGGGCCAAGGGCCGGCAATACGTACTATTTGTGTTTCGGCATTGTAGAGTGTTTTCGCTGGTCACCCGCTGGAGGATTGCCGACTCGGTTGTGGGGCGGTATGAAAGCGGTACTTTTTACATTCTACTTCTAGTCTTGTTAGCCGCATGCGGTCCCTAGGTTATAATCAGAGTATACTAGCGGTCCGGATACGGCTAGACGGTTTCTGTACCGCTAGCATAATACAGGGTGTCTCTTAATGAAAACCTCTCAAAAGGAAGGTACCTAATCATGTTTACGATTGTGGGACACCATTCTACAGCATAAATTAAACAAAAAACTGAAATAAAAATATATTCACTCTAAAATGGTACAACATCAAAATATTACATTTTGATATGTTAATGTAAGGTACATAAACATAATAATACAGGGTATTATCTCTTCCCAATATAGGGTAACAAAAAAATCAGGCAGCAACGAATGGAACGATTGAACATACAATTCTAAAATTGTTAGGATTGAATGGTATTGTATTCTGAACTTTTTTAGAGGACATAATGTTTCTTGGCAAAATAAAAAGTAAAAGTCAAGCAAGGTTAATTTTCATGTGTTAATATCTCAAAACATTTTTAAATATTAACTTGAAATATTTATGATACATTAATCATAAAATATATGTGTATATTTCAATGCAGAATACCACAACTCAATCATATATATTCATTTTTCTAGGACTAAAAACAGTATATAAAGTCAAATAAATTATATAGCAGATAAAATTAAATAACCTACAGATTATTGGTAAAGTATTGTAAAACAAGTAATACATTCTAACATTGGTAAAACTCAAAAAACAATATAAAATTTGAAATATTTTTGATTGATTTATAAAAATAATATAAGATTATTTAGATCAGTTTGAATAAAACTAGATTGGTAGCATAAAAAAATTAAAACAATCTACAAAATAATAAATATAGCAGTAACTTATTAGATCCATAATATATACTACTTACAAGTTCCCGGAAAAAAAACATAATTGGCCACTTTCAAAAACAGACTAGCAACAACACATTTTATTATTATTAAGTAGATAATATTTTTTTAAATTCAACTTTTAGGAGAGAGTTTTTTTTCCTGCTTGCCCGACCACCTTTTCTATCAGGGCTATTTTTTTATCCAATTTTTTATGACAGTATCAATTTCGGATTATGTCGCATTGGAACAAATGGGATTTCTGCGCACTGCACCTAGAATAATCCTTTAATTATTAAAAAGTTCAGCAGTTTAAAATTGTGAACACAGACAACCGTATTGGTTGTACAACAATTTGAGATGTGCCTAGTTGTTTATCATTATCAAGCTAAATAATAATTATTATCTTACCATAAATAAGTTTCAGTATATTGTCCAGTTTCTGAACACTACCCTCGTCATTGGCTCCTACCCAATTTATCTTTAGTGCCAGGTTATGGTTAACCAAGAGGGTTAACATCTTTCTGTTCCTGATGTCTTGTGCATCCCTCCAACCTATGAGACATATTGAATGCAGCTGCAAAAGCCAAATAAACAACTTGAAAAGTAGACAAAATAGTTGTTATACTAAATACCATTAACAGAAGGGAGCAAAATATAGTAACCAATTATATTTCTGAAAATTTACCTTCAAGATCATTTGATTAACCAATTTTGTCCCATCAAAAGATTTTTACCATTATTAATTTTGATATTGGCATTAACATTTCTAAAACTAAGTATTCACTGGAATTGTTCATTAAAACTTCAGAATTTGTTCATTCTGTAACAGCTAGTTAAAAATTAGTGTTTTCTACAATCTAATAGTGAATATTTTAAAGAACTTTAATTTGGAATTTATATAATTTTTTTATAAAATAATTCAAAAGACTCACCATTTTATTGAAATAATCTTGATCAGACAACTTCTGATTAAAGATTTGAAGCTCTTCATAAGTTGAAAATGAGAGTTGGCAGTCCAGAGTTTTTTTTCTAAGAGGCATAATTAAATTAATTAGCTATTATGTTCAACTTACTGATTCGATCCCATTTCTAATATAATCACAGATTACCAAAAGAATATAATTTAATAGCGAACGACCAAAACTAACACAAAAAAACCGGCAAAAGAACTGCAAATCTAACCCAGATCTAACCTTAAAACTTAATATAACATGTGGGCATGTGAGGCACGACTGAGCAACCAACTCCCTCTTCAACTTGATTTTACATCTTGGAGGGAAATTTAAAACACGCACGACAGGCTGGGTACTGGGCCGACGACCAAATACTGCACTGTGGCGGGCCGACTGCGGACCGAAGATATACCAAAAGGGTCTGGTTATATCACCAGCGGGCCGCGCACGGCGAAAAACCAGGTGTCCCAGATCCGGGGTAGCTGTCTACTGTAATCGCTCGGTGCACAGAGTATAATGCCGGCACCGGATTGCCGGTTCTGTGCCACTTTCGGAATAATATTGGTATTCTGTTTGCCGGGTGGTATATATTCGGGCCACATATGTTCCGAAAGTGGTGAAAAGAGCCAGCGCTTTGCCATCAGTGCCAAGTGGTGGCCGAGTGTTCACCAATTATCTTTGGTTTACTGGGTACCTATTTCAGACGTCATAATTCTATTTTGAAAAACTTGTTTTTAGGTTATGTTGGAATAGAAAAATGTGTAAAAAACAAGAATTAACCGGGGTTTATCTAGTTTGCAGAGCAGTTATACCAGCTTGGTGGTCACGTCCCCTCAGCAAATCTACCGAGTGGCTGATTCTCACTTGCCAGCTAATAAGTATCTTTTCTGGTGTTTATCCTGGTAATATCCTTACGTATCTACTACAAAATATTATCATAGTGATTTTTAGGCACTATAATATGTTTTTTAACTTGGGAAATGACATATATGATCGTTATGCATTTTGAAGTGTTAAAATTGACGGTTCCCAATATAATTACAGAACCAGATGAACGTAGAAGTTATAAGTTAAAACACGTTTTAAAGTAAAAAATTATGTATTTTTTGTTGTTTAATAAGGTGCTTTTTCTACGATCGGCACTAGCTACGCAATAAAAACAGTACGATCCACGTTGTTAGGTACTGGTTATAAATAGTGAAAACCGTTCAAATTCTTGCCCTTAACGGTAACTACTAAAATTTCAATCACGGACACCGGTAATAACTTCAGTTACCGTGGCCAAGAGATGGGTAACTAGCATTGGTTATGACCCTCACCAAAGACATCCCTGAGACGCACAAGTGCGTACAAAAATATAGTTCGCACTCGCTAGTCCACTTTGTTGTAAGGTGCGAGTAGGTGGCGCGCGTGCTGCTACGGACTTAGGGACGTTTCTTAGATCTCGGATCTGTTTAAAGAAAACTGGGCGTGCTACGAAGTAGTATAAAAAAGCGCGCGTACTACTTTATTAGTATAATAACCCCATCTTCGCCATTTCCACAAACCACACAAAGTTTTCGTGACATTTTAACTCCTCTGCACTTGAAACTGTCAAAACAATAAACAATCAAAAGGCATTATATAAAATAACGATAAAGTGAAAGAAACCATTTAAAATGTTTTTAAAACTTTCTAGCTCGTGAAATTCAAGAGACAGCAACATAAACGTCAACGTGGTTACACAGCGAACGTCAGCGAATACACAATACAGGAAATGCACGGAATGAGGACGGCCAGAACGGCCAATGGAATTGCAGCGCTACTATCGCCACCTGCCTTTACCTTTTGGGTTCCTGAACAAAGACGCCTTTATACAGTACCGATGTATCCGACAAAGGTGCTCTCACCGAAGTAATTTTCTTATACACTTGTGCGTCTCAGGCTTGTGTCCTCCCTCACTCTTGTTTTGAAACAGATGTGAGGTTATGCTGGTTTGAATACAGTCATTGTGGTGCTTTGCCATTTGATTCTCTAAGTATTCGGTTTTTATGTACTAATATAACAATAGAGTTGGGGATAATACGAATGGTGAATATTATTTCAAATTATAAAGGGTCGGATGTTTTTTTTGAGGTGGACATTTACAACCAATTATCGTAACCGCCTAATTTTAGTGAGTGAACAGCCGCCTGTTATCAC
Organism: Lochmaea crataegi; assembly: GCA_947563755.1. Lineage (NCBI taxonomy): Eukaryota > Metazoa > Arthropoda > Insecta > Coleoptera > Chrysomelidae > Lochmaea > Lochmaea crataegi. The sequence goes on along the minus strand of OX387422.1, from coordinate 64,263,633 downwards.
AAATAATAGCTGGGTTCTTACCAGTATCTCCCTAAAAATTCCTTATTGTGAATGTAATGGAAGATGGATCATGTAGGCTGCGTGGCGAAAAAAAAAAACAAGAAACATTTTCTAAAAGGTTCCCTTGCATCAGCTCAATTAACCATGATTAATGGCACAGGGCACAGATTTAACAAGCAAGAACCGCGACGATTGTACCGACTAGACCAGAAAAAAATTGTTAGGTATTCTCTACTAACGTCACTTTTTTTAGCCGCAGTCGTTACAGCTGCTGCTTAGGAATTGCACCAGTGATTTGAAAAATGTATCAATGCTAATCAGCCTTTTATTTATTGTAGATTATCTCGACAATTAAATAATCTAGTGAAAAAGAGTGTGGGGATTTTTTCTTATGCAGCAGCCCTAATATTTGGTTGTATAGCTAATATATTGAGTAATTCGGTTAGTTGAATAACTGAAATTTTCATGTTATTGATACAAATGATCTATTTTTCTGTTTAGCAGAAACCCATGGCAGCACTGGTTGACTTTTATTCCCTCTGATGCCGGGCAAAGGCTACAAGACGCGGTGAGTTTTGGCGAAAGCTTTTTAGTACACGGATGTTAAACACAAAAATATAAAAGAAGTAAAAATTATAAAGTGTTCACGTATAGGAGTGGAAACAAAACCCCAAAAAGTTCTCGTCCGAATATTGTCCGCAACATCCCTTTTTTCGGTAAAAACCTCCCCCAAATCTTAGGTTGTGCCGGTTTTTCTCAATTTTCTCGAAAACCGTTGTTCAAATCTGGAAAACGCTCATCATCAAAATTGCTGCAAATTGAATTTTAAATAAAAATTATTGATTATATTATTTTGCTAATCCTCACGGAATTCCCATAAAATGCGGTAAAAGTTAAGGGTAGTTTTTAGTAGGTATGCTTAAAATACATAATTAATCCAGAAATCGTACGAAATCAATGCATGCTGGTGGTGGCGTGTAAGAAGGTTGGGATACAGTACCACTATTCTTTCTATAAATAGAAAAAATAACAATTTTATTATTATAACAATAGCATATCCACAAAAATTTAGAAAAATATATTAAAATTGTCTGTTTAAAAATTTCTGATTTTTCTATATAATTTGCCCAATTTTTTTTCCATGAGGCACAAACCACTACTGTTCTAGGCGATGTATATACAGATGAGTGACTGACCTTAGAAGTGGGGAAGGGGTAAGGAGGCGCCAACTAACAATATAAATACCCTATCAACAGAAGACATTATTAAGTAATTTTATTAACAAGGATCGATTAATTTCTCAACTTATCGAGAGATTTAATACTAAGCATATTAATACCTTCACTGCTTCAGAGTGATTTACTGATCGTCATAACCGCTATCGATCTATGTAGTCACCCACCATGACACTGTGGTTGTAGTTAGTCAGGATGTAGGTCTTCCCGCCCTTATTATTGCCCTTGCCCCTTCTGCTAAAAGGATTATGTTTTTAAAACCAACCCAGGCAAATACAAAGAGCAGGATTTACAATCTTCCAATATCATTAAGAATATTAAAGAATATGTTCTTTTCGCACCTGCGTTTAGTGGTTGTGATACCACTTCTGCTTTTTTTCGGAAAAGGGAAATCTCAAATAATAGGGTTATTAAACAAGAGAAAGGATTTGGAAGAGGTTATTAATATTTTCAACAAATCTCAATATACGAGAAGTGAAATTGAAAGCACTGGTGAGAAAATTACTCTAGCCCTAACCATCGGAAACATCTTTGAATAGCTACCGATTCACATCTTTTAATAGGTTAGTTGGCAACTCCAATCATGCTGTAATTTATCTAGATTGCCACCAACCTCTGCAGCATTGAAACAACACAGTGGGGTTGGAAAAAACTAGGTAACATTTTATCAACAGTTATGACTAAGGATCCGGCACCAATTTCAATTCTGAAACTTATATCGTGCAGCTGTAAAATGGTTTGCGGTAATCGATGTGGCTGTCGACGAATCGGGTTACGCTGCTCAAATATGTGCACCAACTGCCATGGCCAGGGTTGCATGAATGCACCACAGGAAGGAATAATAAATGAAGATGATCAAACAAACGAGTGAATATCTAGCTTTAGTGGACCAGGCCTACTGGGGACACGACTTAAAAAACGCGCCAAGAGCTCTACCTCATGGGTGGTGTTGAGCTTCAATTAGACAATAACTTAGCCGCTGCGGTAGCAAAACTTTAAAATTAGATTTAAATGTGGTCAATGTTCGGAAGGGAACTTTTCGAGGTTTTGTTCCTACTCCTATATGTGAACAGGTCCACGTAAAATGAAAACTTTATAATTTTTTTCTTCGAAAAAGTACTATTTACGTGCACGAACTGCTTTGTTCTGTCTGGAACGGTGGAGCCCTTTGTTCTGTCTGAAACCAGAACATACACGACATCTATCAAACTCTCGTTGCTCAAGATATAACAGTCTCTCTCATCTGGCTTCCATCCCACATTGGAATTGATGGTAACGAAACTGCGGACCGTCACGCGAAAGAAGCCACCACTAATGACAACCCAACACACATTATCCAACTCGCAACCGACCTAAAGATCCACTTCAAAAACGTTACACAAGATTCTTGGCGACACCTGTGGCGCAATAGCACGACAGCATTTCATGATATACATCCATCCACTTCTCCTCTCTCCCTTAACTTCTTAACCCGGAGAGAGGCTACTATAATCAGAAGAATCCGAATCAGCCATACCAAACTCACACATGGATATCTGATGTCTTCAGGAAATCGTCCCGTTTGCCATAGCTGTAATGATATAGTGACCGTTAAGCATATACTGACGGACTGCAAACAATTTTCTTTATACTTTGTTTTCGGGGAGTAATAGTTATATCACTAATTATATTAATTTTTTGTTTTGATTTAGCGGGTTTTTTTATCAATTGCTTTGAATTCAATTCTGGATAATGCGTCGGCAACATAATTTTCTTTTCCTTTTTTATATTTAATTTCGAAATCAAACTCTTCGAGTTTTAATTTTCATCTTATTAAACGCTGATTGGGTTCTTTAAGAGAGTGTAGCCAGACGAGTGGCCTGTGATCAGTTTCAATGATAAATTTCTTACAATATAAATATGGTCGGAAATGTTTGCAGCTATCGATTATAGCTAATAACTCTTTTTCTATAGTGCCATAATTTCTTTCGGCTGAATTTAGAGTTCTAGAATAAAAGGCTATGGGATGAGAGTCTTGAGAAAGTACGCTTCCTATAGCAATATTTGAAGCGTCGGTTGTTAAGGTAAATGTTTTGTAAATTCGGGGTATGCTAAAACTGGAGAGTTACAAAGAAGCTGTTTACATTTTTCAAATGCATCCAGGTATTCTGGATCATTTAAATCTAGTTTGGTTCCTTTTTTAAGGTATTTATTTATTGGGTAGGTTATTTTGGCAAAGTTTTGAATGAATTTACGATAATATGAGAGCTTGCCTAAAAATGATTTAATTTGTTTTTCATTTTTTGGTAAGGGGAAATTTTGGATTGATTTTATTTTATCTGGATTCGGTTTGATAGCGTTAGGGGTTATTACGTGACCTAAGAAGGCGACTTCTTTTCTGAGAAATTCAGATTTGTCTAATTGTACTTTTAAATTATATTTTTCTAATTCATTGAATATTTGTTTAATATGGATAATATGATCTTGAAGGGATTTTGAGAAAATGACGAATATGTCGTCAATGTATACAAAACATGATTTATAAAGAAAAGGATGAAGAATTGTGTCCATGACACGTTGAAAAGTTGCTGGGGCATTTTTCAAACCAAATGGCATACGTGTATATTCGTAGTGGCCATTGTCTACTGTAAATGCAGTTTTTTTCTGCAGAATTGGGGTCTATTTCGATTTGGTGGAAACCTTGTGCCAAATCTAATGTGGAAAAATAAGTGCTTCGACCAAGATTGTCGAGAATTTCGTCGATACGAGGAAGGGGGTATTTATCTTCAATGGTTTTTTCATTGAGTTTTCTAAAGTCTATAACTAAACGAAATTTCTTTTTTCCGCTAGCGTCCATTCGCTTAGGGACAAGAAAAGTAGGAAAGCTGTATGGAGATATACTGGGATTTATTATTTTATTATTTAAGAGTTTTTGAATTTGCTCTTGGATTTCTTGTTTTAAATGATAGGTATATCTATACGATTTTTGATAAATCGGTATATCATCAACTGTTCTAATATTATGCTTAACTGCATGAGTAAATGTTAAGTCTGAGTTTTCATTATAAAATATATTTTTAAACTTTTTACAAAGAGAAAATATTGCATCTATTTCTTCGGGATTCAGATGATCTGTTCGAAGAAGTTTGGTGATGTCAATATTGTTATAATACGACTTAGGGTTCCTTTCGTGAAATTTTGAAAGGGGTTGAACTTGAAGAGGTTCATGAAAATTTATAGAAATATTATTTAATGAAACTTCTTGTTCTATTGGTATTTTACAATAACCGTTTTGTGCTACAGCTATACATTCGGGTATAATTATATCGTTTAATTTTATTTCTGGGAGAACTATTGGTCCATTATCGATATTTACTGGGATATTTAAAGTTCTTTTATCTAAAAGTTCAGGGGTAAATAAACGAGGGTTAATTTCAAAATGAAAAGGTATTTTAATAGAATTAATTTGTAAAATATGATTTTCATAGTAAATGAGAGCTTTTAGTTGATCGAAGTCTTGACTACCTATTAATGCATCGAATCTATCGTGCCAAGGTACTATAAACATATCAAATGTATATTTAATACCAAATTCTTTTAAAAGAGGGTATTTACAGTTGAGATTACCATTATAAGTAGTTTTAATGGCTTTAACGGAAAATTTGGACTTATAAATAGAATTAGAAAATAATCTATAAGGATTATCTGTTTGATGTAGTCATTCCGGTACTTCCTCTTAATATCCCTTTCATCAAAAAATATGTCGATGATATTATCTTGGCTTGTCCTAAGGACTCCACAGATGATCTCCTGTTCACTTTTAATAGTTATGATCCCTATATCCAGTTCACCATTGAAGTGGAAAACCCAAATATGGCTGTGCCTTTTCTTGATACACTGTTTACCAGGACACCTGATAATGTGATAATAATTGATTGGTATAGAAAACCATGTAGCTCTGGGAGATATCTCAACTACAATTCTTACCATAAATTTAGCATAAAGGTTAACTTGGTTAAACAAATGACAGCTAGGGTTATGAGTCTTTCCGACCCCATTTTTAAGAATAAGAACCGTGATATTCTATTCAATTTGTTCCTTGATAATTCCTATCCCAAATCGTTAGTAAGAAAGATTATTTTCAATACATCATCTGTCATGACACAAATTCCTACACTTTAAGTAGTTGAAGCAGGTGTAACTGATCAGGATGCTCTTTCGATTTCAGAAAGGGTTCCTACCCATTTTCTCAATATTTAAAAAATGTTAAGTTTGCATGTAAGAGTGCCTTAGTAGTAAAATCTATTTACAATCCGTTAAAAGATAAAATTCCTACAGTAGGAAATAGTAATGTGATTTATAAAATTGGTTGCAATAGCTGTGATCTTTCTTATATTGGTATAGCCGTATATCTCTCCACAAGAGTGATATAAGATTACATCCTGAAAGATGTTCTCTTGCAAATCATGTTTCCTCTTTAGATCATAGAATAGATTTTGAAGGGATTAAGATCTTATCCCGTGAAAATAACTATAGTAAAAGATTATTTCTAGAAATGGCTTTCATTTTTCAGGAGTATGATCATATTAATAAGAAAACAGACATTCAAAATTTAAGTAATCTTCACTCACTTTTATTAACTTAGGATAAACATAATTTTCATAAACAAATTGATATCAATTCAAATAATATTTCATCATCGCTCCTACCTAATTTTTGTACCTCCCTCGTATTTCAAATAATTTATATTTCTATTGTTTTTGGTTGATGTCATTATAGTCTTAGGATTTCTTCTTTTCTACTTCAAAGAAAAGAAGAACTTGTCCTTAACCTATTTTCAATCATTGTTTAATTAATAACATGTATAAATCCACGTGTTTGTGTGAATTCTTTCATTTTTAATATTTTAACTTTGTAATGATTTTTAATATATTTTATTATGTGACTGTTAGCTATTGCTTACAATGCAAGCTGGACTTGTCTCATTCTTCAGTGCTAACTGTTTAACACTTTTCCCAATGTTAAGATCAAGGAATCATTCTCGATTAACGTAAGTTATGAAACTGTTGTAGCGGACCGCTTTATAATTTATGTTTTTTCTCACTTTTGTAGTTCCCTGATGATGTAAATAAAGATTTACGAAAGCTTGGAAATTTAAAAAGAGTACACTTTTCCTTTTTTGCTGCTAACCTCAATAGTATTTGTCTGTTTGTGTCCTAATTGATCAGCAACGATCACATGCGTTTATCGCTTTTCAAAAAATGTTTTACGTGCATTTGTGCACGTAAAACATTTTTTGGGAAACCCTGTCTGTTTAAAAAAAAACATGTTATTTCATACTTACAGCTTCTGAAAATTTTGTTTCATTTTTCAAATAATCATTGAATTGAGTGAATTCTTCCTTGCTCTTCACTGGTAAATCAAAACCTCTGAATATTGATGATTTATTCTCCTGAGGTCCTTCTCCTTTTTGGCCTAATTTCTGGTATACTTCACTCAACAATGCCCTTGTCAAGTGTTGCTGCCTTAAAATTCCCTTCATAAATTTCGCAACATGGGGACAGCAGGTGCAGAAATCTCCACATATTCCTCTAGTACCTGATGGTGTCACAGGTAAAGATTCTCTAATGGTCTCACTTCCTGAACAGTGAAATTGGTTTCATAACTTAAATCTTTATAACCATACAATTTTTCCTTTGTTATTTTTTTAAATAAAACAAAAACATACTTGGTCTCTGCAAATAACCATGTGGTGTCTGTGCATCGAGCAGAATGATTGCTGAGGAGTTAATATCTCCTCCGAGGTTGTTATTTGTCTTGTTATCTCCATTATCTCTGTTATATCGACTCTTATGAGCTATATTAAGAATTAAACAGATATCATATAGTTTTATTAGCTTGACTAGGCATCATTTAAACTTATAATTATAAAAAATCAATACCTTTCTCTTTACTCTTTTCCAGTTTTGGTGGAGGTTTATAAAATATAGTTTCTTGCTCATCCTCCTCCTCCTCGTCAGAAGAAAACTGCCGTCTAATTATTCTTCTCTTGCCCATCAACTCGTCATCTGATGTTAGGTCACTCGTCTCCTCAGCCCTTCTAGCCTTTGTCCTGGCAACGTTATAGTCATCTAAAAAATATAGATATTAACAAATATTCTAGTTCAATGCATTCTACTTCATCTAGGCTAAATATATCGAAGGAAATTAGAGATCTGCTTACCATTTGTTGAATTTTTGAAGACAGACACCTTGTACATCGCCCAGCAAGTGTTCATCATCTGGGACCTTATAGCATTGGTTATTTTCTCTGGAGGGAGTGAAGGCCACAGACATTCGTCATTATTTACCCACTTGGTTGGCACCACACTGACAGATTCCTCTTCCAGAAATTTCACAACTGACCATGTTTCTAGACCTTCCATTTCAATACCTTCTAAACATTTTTTGCTTCAAATAAATTTTATATTTATATCTTGAACACCTTGTATAATCCAAATTCAATTTAGGTGTGTGTTTACAGGCTTTCAGGACCGAGAAAAGAAAACAAAAAAATGTATACAACACAAACAGAATCTTTTTCTTAAGATAAAAAAAGAGGCCATCTTGTCGAATGACTTTTGAGTGTGATTATAATTGTATAGTACAATTTGACGATTAATAATAATGTCAAATATTTTTTGTAAAATGATACCTGATTTAAAACCTTCATGTCCAATTACCATGCCCAGTTTCAACTATGTATACCACAATGTAACAGACTCTGAAAAAAAAGACAGACAGAACGGACACTGAAATGAGTGGATAAGTAGACGTCAAAAAATAATAGTTTAATACTATTATAACGCTTTACAAAATTTTAAAAATAATTTTCAAAGAACAGACCGTTCACTAAGAAGCAACAACTACTTCTCGGCTATATGCCCCGACAGACATTGCATTACACTTCTAAAGTAAACGGGGTGGTATATCTGCAAGATAGAACCATTCTGGTTTGTGATTAGAAGGAATAACATCACTTGTAGACCGGTTTCATCAGTACAAGGTAGATGCTATTCGTCCAGAAGCCCTGAGAGCATAATGTTTTCACTTTGATGAAATGAAATACTTGAAAGTCGCAGGGAATTGTAAGGAGTTTTATACAGTGTATAGCAAAATCATGATTGTCCTACACTATTTTCAGGGAACTTTGGTAGGGATTTTTTTTTATAATGATGACTTCCAAACTCCCCTATACCAGTTCCAAAATATAATATACATTAAATATAATAGTGTTTTTTTATCAGAAATGATAAAATTAGCAAGTGAATTAAAAAAAGAAAGGAATATATCTGGAATATATTTAGACGACATTATAAGAACAACAACTGTAGTTATAATTACTCATATTATTAAATTAAATTGCTCCAAACCTTTTTTTAATTATTAAAAAAACAAATATACTTCAAAACCTAATAAGTTAATAATAGCAATTTAAATTACTGCAAATACAATTCTAAAATAAATTATTTCAAAATTCAAAAAATTTACAATGAAAAATATCTAATAGTACTAGAAAGTAAATATGATTATCAATTTTATTTGTTTATTGCTATAATGCAGTAAAGGGAATACAATAAATTTTTCATTATAAGATAATTTTAGGGATTTATAGGCTATGCTGTTATTGATGTCCAAGCATTTTAAATCTCCTAATTGACTAACTATATGAATACCTATTTGTAAAGATTCACATGGCTCAGAATAGAAATTTGTTTTAGACAAATATTCACGTCCAATTATTACACTTTCATTACTTGTTTTAATGATATTTTCCACACATACAATACTCCCATTTTTTTGTTTTAAACTTGATTTCCTTGAATTGTTGTAAAGGTTGTTAATAATTGAAAACTGGACCATTAAAATGAATTTTTGAGTATGCAGGGAAACTAACAGGAAAAATTCTATTTCTATTTAAATAATTTTCTTCTTGAGTTCTATTAACTAGCTGCTGAAGTGGTTTCTCTTGCTTTCGTATACCTTTTTTCAAAGTTTGCATATGATTTTTAAATTTAAATGCACTAAATTTGTCTAAGGGCCCAAATTCGTTAACTGTAAGACTATGAACATTATGTGAAACATATTCTTTCCCATACAAAGTTATAAAAGTCTCAACAAGATATTCCAACAACCTTTCAGCATATTCAAGTTTAGAGAAATGTCCCTCACAAGATAAAATTGTTATAGCAACATCCAATGATAGAAAATTAATATATTTATCGATTGGCAAAATAGATTTCAAAACGATTATACCAGTATATAATAGAAATTGACGGAATTCCGTAGCTTTCCATCTTTTATACTCATGTACAGTTCTAGGTTTTCTATTAAAATCAATTGATATACACGCTTGTCTGAATGATAATTTTAATGAAGGCTTTCCAACTACCCATAAACAAATTAATTTTTTCATGACCCCAAACAAACTAAATGCATGTAATCGAGAGGAAATGACTCCCATTAGGGAATGTTCACTCGGAGTGACACTTTGTGCAAGATGCGTTACCTCAATGACCTTTTATATATTTTACTAGAAGACCCGACAGACGTTGTCCTGTCTTAACATCTAGTAGACCCGATACTTGATAAATTTTTTTTGTGCGACTAAAATTATCTATTTGTTGATCTTCTGTCGCATTTCCAACCGAGCCGTTTCACGGGCTGCCTCGCTTTGCTCTTGTGATTGAGAAGCATGATGTCGAGACATACTAACGCGGCGCTCTTTCCTTGTCTATTGGCTCGTCCTGCAAGCACTCCAAGGTCGTATATCTGAGTTGTATCCCTGGGACGCCCTTCTTCCGCCATTGCCTGCAAATTATCAAAGTAATATAAAACTGCATATTTCCGAGAGAACGAGCCCTACGTACAAGTATACAATTGAGATTTGCACCCTTGTAACGGTAAAATTGACTGATTCCCGTTACAAAGTTAAAAAAAAAATTCACCTAGATTGTACAAACAATGCATCATGATTAATTATATTATGTACTAGTTGATAATGGGTATTGTATTTAGTGATTGATTGGTCATAATCGGTACTACTAAGTATGCAGCCAGTAATAAGCCTTAAAAGTATGTTGTGTTTGGGTTTAGTTCTGAATAAAGTAACTAAATATTTCAGTCGGTAAAGTCAACTTATTAAATTCGGGTTTTTGACGGTAGCAAAGGTAGAAGATAGCGTCAAGACTGGTTTTTTGGAGAGAGAACTTTGACTCGTGTAGGTCGTTTTGGTTTCCTTTTTGGAAGGGGGTATGTATTTTCTAATCATCCTCGCAAATGTAGCATTATTATCAAAAATTAATTAATTTTAGGATTTGTAAGAGCCTGCTAGACGAATGGTTGAAAGTATTTTCCTCCGATTTTGATTTTAAATACATAAATGTCCGAGTTAGAATTTTCTTGTTAGCCACTGGGCAAAGCCAGCTTATACCTACTATGATCCTGTTGAGGATTTAATCACATTCTAATTTCTCATAATTGTTGGGGTTCCTGAACGAAACCAGTGTGATGTTTTACATGTGTCTGGGCTGAACCAGGCCTTTGATTTCCCTACAAGAAGATTGTTAGGAGGTGCAGAACCACCCCTTGTTGGATGGTGTCATCGCTTTGTGCTTGTCATCCAGATAATTTTTTTTAACGCTGGACGTAAGCCAACTCCTTTTGTGTCGGGATGCCGTACCTGGGCAAACTTTCATCATAAAGAAAACCACTCTCAGTTTGGGATTTCGATCGATAGTGTCTCTACTACAGGGCGAAATAAAATAAAAATAATGAACATAAGGTTAGTGCAAATATATTTCAATATTTTTGGGCTAGATTTCAAAATTTTTATCTTTAAATATTAAAAACACGTCAAATTTGTCGGGTTCTATGATTTCATGGCTAATAATAACTATCCACTGGCATTATTTTCATAAAGTTTGGGTTTAACCTTTATTAAAGACCATTTTTCAAGTTCTTTTGTGAATTTTTAGGCAATGTTTGCCTAGAGATTGTACTGAGAAGGTCTTTACTGTGAGAAAATTGTGAATACTGGTTATGATTAATTTTTCATGTATTAAACCATACCATTTGGTACCAAGCTAGGTAGTCTTTACATAAGTGAAACATTGGATTAATCTTTTTACTTTGTTCCCATTTTAATGCGCTGTTGTCTGCGTTTGCATCCAGCCCTATCTTTTCAATGATGTCTGACAATAAAATTATATCTAAGTGTAAACCTTAAAAAAAACAACTCAACCATTGACAATAAAATATTCTAAAAATAATTATTTTTATTTTTTCCTCGCGTTAAAGGGAATGTAGCGATTTATATTTGATATCAAAGTAAATTTTTTCGTGATCATAGCTTGTCTTTAAAACTTCTAGATTACATAAATATTTATAAAACCGTTGGAAGATGCTGGTTCTTTCGACTTAAATTTTCGCTATTTCTAGAATCTTAATCAAAATCAGGGTGGCGCCCTTTTAGTCTTGAGTTCAATTAAACAACAGTATTCCCCCCAGAATTCATGTTAGCTCTCCGACGAAGAACTGCCAGGTTACAGTTTGCAAAGGGATGTTAATAATCTAGCTCCCCTAACAAGAACACATTTTAATCAAAGTAAACTTGTTGAACTGTATGTTTTTTTCTATCGTTTAACAACAAAATCAGTTAAGCGTTTTACCCTATGCGTGCTACCGTGTCCTAGCCCTCTTTCGCATTGTGTAAGATCGATAACGCTGGACCCGACCTGGGTAAGTGGTTTCATTAACCAGGATGGGGACGTATATAGGAATATAAGTATACGAAATTTCAATGAAATTATGACGGAATGATGCAACATTTCATTTCAATGATTATTTCATAACTTGATAATGCCCTGAATAATATACAATATAAAACTACGTAAACTTCATCTGAATAATGCCTAATCTCTATATCTTCAACTACACAACCTTTAAAAATTTTGATAAATAATTTACCAAATAAGTATAAATCAATATCTTCTTTAAAATTAAGTCTATCGTTCCTTTTATTTAATTTTCATTATACAGGGTAGCCGGACGAAAACGAAACAGATCCATTATCAGGAATTGCGTCAACCTTTCAAAAAAACGCAGAGACCCGTCGAGGGGGACTCTTTTTTCTGGTATTTTTGACTTCGCTACATTCACACCCTAACGGGGGTAAACATCACTTCAAAATATTAAAAGGTCATTAGGGGTCGAGTGAGGTATAGTCCTTTCAATTGTCTTTAAAACAGTCTTTGAATTTTAAAATTCGGGCCAATACTTTTTAATAAATTACATTCTAGAATTTAAATTATGTACTTGTTTAGTTTTTAATAAGAGCTTAGAATTTGAATTTATTTCATTTTTGTCAAAATATTGAAAATGACACATGGGTCATTGAGTACGCCAATGGTTTAAATGTTGACTTTCTTGGTTTGCATTGTTTTTGTAATTATCACATTTGTAAAAGATAAAAGTGAAGTGAAGTTTTGTTTAATTGTGTTTTTGAAAATTAAATACCATGGTTTATTCCATTGTGGATAGGATTCGCTTTATTTTCTGAACAATAATTGTGTAAATGTAAAGCTACATCCTCAATCAATCTGCTAGCGAAGTTGCATTTCAGCACGCGTGCTGCAAAACGGATACCCATCCTCAATCCTGTCAATTCAGTCAGCCGGAATGTGATCGCACATGCGCATTTTCTTTGTTATTGTTATTTTGAGGTAATTAAAAAATTGTGGAGTTTAACTTGTGAATATACCTGTAAATAAAAGTAGTAAAAAATGGACAATAAAAATAATACAATAAATGATGAGTATTTGCTACAATGTATAGCAAACTAGTAGCCAGATCATTGCATACAACAGGTAATCAAATAATCTAATAAAATTAACTTAAAATAATAGTATATTACGGACCTAGGCCAGTACAGTAAGAAATCTGTGGGTGCATGCAAAAGGGATATAAGTCAGAAACCATCACTTTTCAGGGGACACTTTTTTCTACTCTACATGTAATATGCTCCATAACTGTAACATTTATAAAATAATCTGGTATATGTTCATTTACTTTGTGATCAATGGACATCCGTGATAGCTAAACAAGACTACTACTACTACTACTAATTTAGTCAGGCGAACCTTGGCCAAGAAAAACTCAAGCCAAGGTTCCGGCACTGAGGCCACTGGCGGGCCCATTGTGCCATTCCTGCTACTTATGCATCCATGAAGCCGAGTCCCTCGATGAAGGACCCAATCCTCTTCAGTGGATGCCTGCATATGTCCCCGGGGGCCATAACAGGGACTCCGAAGATTCGCCTGCGTAGCACAGCCCAATGTGGACATACGAGGAGAACATGGTCCGACGTTTCGTCAGCCATGCCGCAACCCGTACATAGGGGACTTTCCTCTAAACCTAGGTTACAGAGGTGTTTCCTCAGACAGCAGTACCCTGTTAGGAGTCCTGCAATCTTTTTTAACTTACTCCTTGGTAGTTCTAGAGCAGCTCTAGCATGTCCATCAGTCCATCCCCTCAATAGGAGCTTGGACTGCCTGAGACCCTGTAGAGCCCTCCAGTGAGCAAGGTGCTGATTTATCAACCAGTTCCTCGTCTCCTTACGGATTGTTTGTTTTGTGAGGCCCAAGGTCGGTCCGGGGCCTTTAAAAGGGGTAGCCGCACCTTCCACAGCCAGCGCGTCCGCCTTCAAAACCAGAGTGGGCCGGAATCCATTCTAGCCACACTGTGTTACGCCTTGCTAAGTCAGCAAGGCATTCACGACATTCAGCAGCAAGCCCTGAGCCTCTCAGGGTTTTGATTGCCGCCTGACTGTCGGTGTATATGGTTATGCGTCGGTCCGTATAACCTCTGTCTAGGTTTATCTGCGCACATTCCAAGATAGCGTATACCTCAGCCTGATATGCAGACACACCCTTACCCAATGAAACACAGACTTGTGTCCTTGGGTTCGTGGAGTGAATTCCAGCCCCCGCCCCATCGCTAGAGCATGAGCCATCTGTGTACCAGACGATCCCATGAGGATGTGAATTTCCCTCTCTTTCTCAGTATTCTCTATTCGGGATCTTCACCCTAAACGGGGTTACGAAGGAGTACCTGCGCAGGCAGACATCAGCCGCTCGAGCCAGAACAGGGACATCTCCCAGAAGCCTGAGCTTACTGACGTGCCTGCACCCTCCCTCGTTTCGCACATATCCCAAACTTTTCAAGCGTAGGAGTGCCCCTCCCAGCCTCGATCACCTGGTGAAGAGGCCGAAGTCCAAGAATCACCTCCAACGCAGCAGTTGGTGTAGTTTTCATGCAGCCAGTTGCCCCCAAACCGACCACCCTTTGGAGGCGTGCCAGTTGCGACCTAGCCGTGGCTAGAGTTACCCTTGGCCACCAGACCAGAGCCGCGTATGTGAGCATCGGCAGCATGGTCACTTTATAGAACCACAAGATCGTCTTGGGGGTTAGTCCCCATTTCGGACCAATGGCTCTCCTACAGGCCCAGTACGTGTTAGTCACCTTGCCTAGGCGACTATCAAGGTGAGCCTTCCATGTCAGCAACTTATCCAGGATCACTCCCAGATATTTCACTTGATCAACCACTGGAAGTGGCACTCCACCTCTCTTCTTGGTGAAAGCAATTACCTCAGCCTTGGCAGGATTAACTGCAAGTCCGTGGTCGTTGCACCACCCCTGTACCCTATTCAGGGCCTTTTGTATTAGGTCCCTGAGGACGGTGATATGCCTTCCAACAACAAGGACAACGATATCATCGGCATACCCAATTGCCAGAGAGCCCTCACCGTTTAATAAGGATATTAATTCGTCGACTACTAGTGTTTCTTTCCACTTAAGGACCATTTACTTTAGGCACAATGAATCAACTGGTTAGAAACTGAATATTTTACTTAGTAGTTTAAATATAAAAAAAAAACATTGCAATCGTTAAAATCGAAGTGAAGCGTATGAATGTCTATGATTCTGTTTTTCTTTCACTTTCACTATAACGAAGCAACATAGCCGCCCGCCTTGAAGGCTTGAGAGCCTTTAAGAACAAGGTAAAACACTGAGTTTTGCGACTGGTCGATGCAGAGTATTCGTAGAAGTCTTTATTTTTGCACTACGCACTACACCATCGGTTCCAGCTAGAACCTCCTGTACACGACCGACGGACCACTTTAATGGTGGGAGACCATCTTCTTTTATCAAAACAAGCTCTCCAGGCTTTAAGGTTGACGAAGAAGGAGTTTTCCATTTCTTGCGGGGCTGGAGCTGTGAAACGTATTCCACGGACCACCTCTTCCAAAACTGTTGAAGTCTCTTCTGAATGAGTTCGTATCTGTTGAGGCGGTTTTCGACAAAATCAGTAAGATCAGCATCAGGTATAGACATCAGAGGGCTGCCTATCAAGAAATGCGCGGGGGTCAAAGGAGCAGGATCATTTGGGTCATCTGACAAGGGACACAAAGGGCGGGAGTTTAGGCAAGCTTCTATTTGTACTAATAGCGTTGAAAACTCTTCGAAATTTAAACTCGTATCACCGATTGTCCGGCGTAAATGGTGTTTGACTGACTTGACCCCGGCCTCCCATAGCCCACCGAAGTGGGGAGAGTTAGGAGGAATAAAGGTCCACATTATTCCATCGTTACTTAATCTATCCTGGATTTCGTTTGAGTTTTGTTTAAAAAATCGTTTTAGCTCGTTATGGGCACCTTGGAAATTCGTGCCATGATCAGAGAATATTTTGCGACAAAGGCCCCTTCTGTCCATAAAACGCCTTAAAGAAGCTAAAAAGCAATCAGTTGTGAGATCACTGACCAATTCTAAATGTAAAGACTTTGTGCTAAAACAAACAAAAAGGCAAATGTAGGCCTTTAGATAAAAAGGGCCTGCATAATCAGTCCACACACAGAAAATGGCCTGGAGGGTTGTAATCTATCTGCTGGCATATCAGCCATCAAGTATTTAACCGTTTTTGCGTTAAACCGAAAACACAGCATGCAATTATGAACTACACTTTTAGTTAGATTTCTACCATCTTTGGGCCAAAAGTTTTCGCGGATAGTTGCCAGCAGTAGCGTAGGGTCAGCGTGTAGTAAATGAAAATGTTTACATCTAGCATATAGTTTACTAAATACGTGGTTTTTAGGGAGCACTGCGTGATGTTTTTTACTATAATCGAATTCGGCGTTTCTGAGGCGACCACCGACTCTTAAAATTCCCATGTCGTCGATAAATGTGTTTAGGCCAAATAAAGAACTTTTTGAATCAATGATACCCTTGTTCTTTAAAGATTGGATTTCTAAAGGGAAAGCTTCCCTCTGAACCATGAGTGTCAAGTGATGTAGAGAGCATTCCATTTCATTAGGTGTCAGTGGACCATATGATTTATGGGAATTTGGGCGACAATTTTGTATAAAGCGTAAAACGTAGGAAAATATTCTTTGGAGACGTTTAAAGGAAGAGCAGACATTTAATCTGGGCAATTCTAAGAATTTTGTGGTGCAGACGAAGGCACATGCCAAGGTTTTAGGTTTAGTTTCCGGTAAGTCGTCCAGAGGAGAGGGAGTAAATACTTTGTCACGATGTTCGATAGGAGATAAAAGAAACTTAGGACCTTGCCACCACAACTCAGAGCTTACAAAGTTTGTAATGGAAATTCCTCTGGTCAAAAGATCAGCAGGGTTGTCATGAGTACTAACATGATGCCAATCGGCAGCATTGGTCAACGATTGAGTTTGGGATATACGATTTGCGACGAAGATCTTGAGAGTATGAGGAGAAGTATGTATCCAGGAGAGCGTTATGGTGGAGTCAGAGTAGTAAGTTATCTAGTTCAATTTTAGATGAAGAGATGATTTGACCTTGATTTGACTGCCAACAGAAGTGCCGCACACAACTCTAGGCGTGGTATACTTATAACCTTTAGGGGAGCAACTCGACTCTTGGCACAAAGCAAACAAGAGTAATAATTTCCAGAGGAGCCTAAAGATATGAGGTAGATGCAGCAACCATATGCTGCTTGTGAAGCATCAGCAAAGCCACAAAATTAAATGAGCGATGGTTTTTCGCAGAGAACGTGTCTTGGTATTCTCAATTCAGGAATTTGTTTCAAGTCATTTTGGAAGTTAAACCATTTTGTTTGCATAGAGAGTGGAACGGATTCATCCCAAGATGCGCGCAATTGCCACAACTCTTGGATTATTATTTTAGCAACTATAATGACTGGAGATAATAATCCTAATGGGTCGAAAAGCTGTGAAATGGAACTGAGTATTGATCTTTTTGTTATTTTATTGTTGATAGACAATTGTGGCATGGAATAAGTGAGGGTGTCGACAATAGGATTCCAGTTTAATCCTAAGGCTCTATTATTTTCAGAATCACCTATTTCGATACAATTGGAGGAGTCGGATTCGGAGAATATGCCGTGGCAATTGGAATACCATTTACGCAGGTGTAAACCATAGGATTCAAAGAGTTTAACAAGATCATTTTTGATTTCTAGAACATTTTCAAGAGAATCTCCACCAGACAGAAGTTCGTCAACATAAAAGTCGTTTTGTACAATGGAACTAAGCGTAGGATTGGAATCTTTGATATCATGGCCTATCTGATGAAGACAGCTTGTTGCTAAAAATGCGCTAGAAGCCAGGCCTTAGGTTACTGTGTTTAATTGGTATGCGGACAAAGTATCCGTGGGATTAAACCGCCAAATTATCTTCTGAAATTGACGTTGATCATCTTTGATCAGAATCTGCCTGTACATTTTGGCCACGTCGGCAGATATTACGATTGGGTGCTTTCGAAAAGATCGAAAAGAGAAAGAAAGAGAAAAGATCGTTTTGAATGGATGGACCCACCATCATAAGGTCGTTGATGGACAAACCAGACGTGGATTTAGCCGAGCCGTCAAAGACGACGGGGATTTTCATGGTCGTACTAGTTGCCTTAAAGACAGGGTGATGTGGCAAATAGAAACCACTAAAATCCTCATCGTTCGGTAATTTCGTCATGTGCCCGAGCTCTATATATTCACTTATGAATGATGAATATTGATCCCTTAAAGTCTCTTTTTTGTTTATTTTTCTCTCTAAAGAATAAAATATATATCTCGCAGTGTTCATAGTCTCCCAATTTTGATAAGTCGTACTTGAAAGGAATTGACACTACAAAGCGACCAGCGTTATCTCCAAAGGTATTGGTTTGAACATGTTGCTCGCAAAATATCTCCTCTGGAGATAGGTGAGTTTTTCTGCAACACCTTCAAGCCTCCAAAAATTTTCTAATTGCTGACTTAGATCTGTATTATTCAAAGTATTTAAGTTACATAAAGTATTAGCGTTGATTGAATTGCGAAGCGCCAAGGGACCGGATACTACCCAACCGAAATGTGTCTTTTGTAAATATGGGCCATTGAGACCAAGTTTATGTTGACCAGCGCACAATAACTCCCAAAATGTTTCCACTCCAATTAACAAATCGATTGGAGAGGTTACGTCGAAACCAGGGTCCACTAAATTAAGATTAGTTGGTATATTCAAATTATTTTTGTCGAAAGTTTTATATGGCACCGATCCGGTGATTGTGTCTAGAACTAGGCAATCTAAATTAACAGAAAAGGGATTCAAGCGCGACTGAAGAGTGGCCCTAGTTCTTGAGCGAATTTTAGAATTTGATTCGTTGATACTAGTTATAAAAGCTTGAATTTTTATTTGTTCTAGGCTTAGTTTATCGCATAAACTAGTAGTAATAAGATTACATTACGAACCACTATCTAAAAGAACTCTACAAGTGTGTGTTTTTCCTGAATAATCTAAAATATTTACAACTGCAATTGATAATAGCATACAAGTTTCTGAGAATAAGGAACAATACGATTTTGATTGCAAACCGACAACGCCGCTCAAGTCGGGTTTCGGGGAAACGTTATCGGTACTAACCATCCTACTTGAGCTTGCGTTATCGCTCTAATTTGAAATCGGTGAAGCCGCGTTCACACTATTATCATTAAAATGTAAAAGAGTATTGTGTGCCCGTCCGCACTTTCTACATTTGCTTGCATTACAATCTTTTATAGTATGATTTTTTCTTAAACAGTTAAGGCAAAGTTTAAGACGTTTTTTTTTTCGTTATATCTTTCATTAACGTCCAATTGTAAAAATGAACTGCAATTATATACCGTGTGGTTCTTTTCGCATATCACACATTTTGGAGTATAATGATTAGCATTATCATTGTATAAAGATAGGGATAGTAAAACAGTAGCAATGTTGAAACCGTTTGAGGCAATTTTGCACGCCATCTAGTTACTTTTACGCTCGTTCTTCATAAAAATGACCCGTAACTTACTACCCTCTGAAATAAACTGCACTATTTTCAATAACTAAATTATTTTTGAAAAGTTCCCTACCAAATGTGAAGTTTTCTTTATCGCCGAATTCCGAACAATTAATGATGACCAAAGGCCGACGATACATTGTTGCCGATTTTACTTTTTATTACGAAAGTGACATAAATCACCAACTTGATGGGAATCCATAATAGATAGATAGCGCGTATTTACGTATTTTGAAATATCATGTTCATAATAATGTTATAGCATTGTATACATATACAATGGTTATAGCAGGTATTCATCTTGATCCGGAAATAAACATTAATCTGTTTATTACAGATGGGGTAAAAAGAAGAATCCTCGTACAAAGGTAGATAAAATATAATACTTTCATTGGGTGACGGAAATAATGTAAAAATTTGCGATTTCTGAACTTCGTTCGTGAATGTAAATTAATTCAAAGAATATTTTTGTAAACATTCGTATTTTGATGATCTCTTAAGAAGACGAAAAAATAAGTCTCGGCTATTTTGTATGCTATTTTTAAGCTTTCAGTTGAAAATTTATTCATTTTCCGCTTTCCATTCTGGTGAAAATATTTTTGATTTTGTTCCGCTTTCTTACTGTATTGATATGTAGGTACTCAAGAAATATATAAAATCAAAAACAATAACTTCAAAAAAGTGCTAACTATACTAATACATTAAATATAATGAGATGAAATATACTAAATATATCATAATAAATATAATATCGTGCTAATAATAAAATTAATGACATTGTAGAATAATGAAATTGTGCAATAGGTCCTTTCATGAAGAAAGGCCCTCGTCGATCTATTTGCGGCTTATTATTCTAAAGGTAGATGCTAATTTTTTGGCATTGAAGGTTTTTACAGGTCGGAGGTCGGTAGTGTGAGTCACGTATTTTTGCTCTGAATAGAAAAATCTTGCTAGGGTCGAATTCCGCAAAACTACCTGAAACTACCCGAAAGAAAGATTGTCGTATCATTAGCAAGTGGGACCATATAGTTTAGTGATTTCCAAAAATAGAGTATTCAAGTACACAGAAGCTCTCGTAATTTATCGAGAAGGGCAAGAATAATGATTGGAGAATGTATACAGTGTTGAAAAAAAGGCCGCGTAAGTTGAAAAAGCTCTCGTAATTCTTAGAGAAGGACAAGAAAAATGATTGAAGAGTATACAGTGTTAAAAAACTGGCATTTCGTTGTTAGCCATATTCTAATCCTCCCGCGACCTTTTCAGGAACTCGACCTAGGATTAAATACGCAGGTAGGTTTTTGCGGAATTCGGCAAATCCCAAAAATCTGATATGGTCAACATTTTTTGTATTGGATCAACTTTCGTTTAGCTGAAATCAGTTATGTAAGAAATATTCGTTTAATTTACTATTTGGAACCTTTTCTAAACAGAAAGAGTCGAATTTTTTTTGCGGAAATGCATAATTTTCATTTTTTCGACTTTAGAATAGCTGAAACCAGTTACAAGAAAATACGTTTCTGTTTTACATTTTAGACAATTTTGTAAACATAAACACGCAAAAAACTTCTTGCGGAAATATATCATTTTCATTTATTGATTAAAAATTGTAGAACTTAGAATGATTCGAAGGATTAACTTTCGTTTAGCTGAAATCAGTTATGTAAGAAATATTCGATTATTTACTAGGTAACTAACAATGACATGAAATTTATTACCCGATTTTCGTAGTTTTAGAGCAGGTAGGCTATGGTCCGTACCCATTTAAAATCTTTATCCTATACTTTATCGAATGATAATTCATTTTGTTTGTCATTTTACCTTGTTTCAGAATAGAAGGATAAGTAAGTTGGGTGAGTTTCGAATGAAAGGTAGGTAGGTAGTAATTACTTAAACGTCTGTATAAATGTCCTTGGCGGTTATTTTTAAACTTAGTAACTATTGATACTTCTTGTTGTGTTCGTGTGTTATAGAGCTTATTGTGGTCGATCGTGTGATAGTTATGGAAAATATGGAGCTTAGTGTATATCAGCCAATTACCCCGTTGAAAAGTAGAAAACACCTTTCACTTGATGCCAAGGAAATTATTTACAACGTTTATTCAACTCTTATGAAACGTGGTAATGTCAGTAAGCAGGCAGCAATAGAAGAAACGACGGCACTGACGAGAACTCCAGCATCAACTGTATGGAGAATTGTGAATAATCCAATTTCAACGAGAAAGAAGAGAAAAGATGCTGGAACTTTCGCGAAGATCGATGGAGGTGACCAAGACGTAATCCGACGTAAAATCTACACGATGTATGAGGAACAAAGTGTGCCGACATTAGATAATTTGATGAACAGGCTAGAAAAAGATGAAACTGGAATACAATGCCGCAGAACAACGCTATGGAAGTGCCTTCAACAAATGGGTTTTAGATTCAAGAAAATAGACAAAAAGCAAGTTTTAATGGAGTCCAGTAGAATTCAAGGATGGCGACTGGACTACTTACAAAAAATCAGGTTGTTCAGAGAACAGCAGAGGCCGATTATCTATTTGGATGAAACCTGGTTCGACACATACGATACTCCAGCAAAAGGATGGATTGACTCTAGTGGTAAATGTAAATCGAAGGCACCATCAAACAAAGGTAAAAGAATAACAATTTTGCATGCTGGATCCA
Organism: Lochmaea crataegi; assembly: GCA_947563755.1. Lineage (NCBI taxonomy): Eukaryota > Metazoa > Arthropoda > Insecta > Coleoptera > Chrysomelidae > Lochmaea > Lochmaea crataegi. The sequence continues at coordinate 64,241,375 of OX387422.1, read as the reverse complement.
AAGACGGATGGATTCCCAATGCACTTTCATTATCGGCGAAGAATATAAAAGATTCTTCATTGGATTATCATGAGAACACCAGTGCTGATTTGTTTGAGGATTGGTTTAAAAATAGACTCATTCCAAATATACCATCGAATAGCGTTATTGCCATGGACAACGTAAGCTACCATGGCAGGCAGTTGATTAAAACTCCTTCCTCAAATGATACAAAGCTGACTATTCAAAACTACATGTACGACAATGATATTTATTTCAACGAAGATTACACCAAACAGCAGTTGTTAGAAGTTCTGAAAAGTTTGAATATCAAAAAGGAATACGTTTGTGATAATTATGCGCAGGATTTGGGACATACAGTTTTAAGGCTTCCACCATACCATTGCATCTTTAATCCTATTGAACACATGTGGAATCAATTGAAATCTGCTATTCGTCGAAATAATCTTTGCCCCACTATTAATACCACTGAACTAAAACTAATAGAAACCAAAGTTTTCAATATCCCTGTAGACAGTTGGGCAAACTCCGTGTTTCATATTGAAAAAGTGGAAAAATCATATATCCATATCGCAAATAATATAGAATTAATCATAAGAACCGATGACGACAGCGATAGTGATTTAGATATATTAAGTGAATGAACATTATTTAATATTTTAATTGTATATTATATATTATAATGTTCATTAAGTGTCACTATGAAAATAAAATATATTTACACTAACCAAAATAATCAATATTCTGACAAAAAAATACTACGCATACTTTGTGCAAGCGACTAAGTACGGACCTGGTCGGTCATATTTCAATTTCATCTTTTCAAGGGGTACTTCCTAATAGGATTCAGTCAGTCACTTTCTTATATCTATGAACAGACTTTACTTGGAACCTTTTCTAAACAGAAAGATTCGAATTTTTTTTGCGGAAATGCATGATTTTCATTTTTTCGACTTCAGAATAGCTGAAACCAGTTACAAGAAAATACGTTTCTGTTTTACATTTTAGACAATTTTCTTAACATAAACACGCAAAAAACTTCTTGTGGAAATTTTCCATTTATTGATAAAAACAGGCGTGTACAAAACCGTTAGTCTCTCGAGATTTTTGAAGCGATATTAAGCTGATAAGAATATATATTATTCATAGTTTATTTATTAGTTTCAGATATTCTAAAGTCGGGAAAATTATGCATTTCCACAGAAATTTTTTTGTGAGTTTGTGTTTGGGGAGGCATCTATATACTGAAAGAACAATTTTTTTTTAAACTGGTTTCAGCTAAAAAAAATTTCACCCTTTGTGTTTTATATTCACCCTTTGTGTTTTATATTCAGTGATCAGTCTACACTACATTGGTGGCTAATAGTTTATTTGCAATAAGTTAACCATTATTAAAATTTTGACTTTTGACGTAAGTCCAACTTATTTTTGGTCAGTGGTTGCCGTCGCCAGACGCATGGAAAGTATCTTCATAGGTTGTTACCTCCCAAGAGAGGTCATCGCATTCGACATAATTAGATAACAAAATAAAACATCTAAAGTTTTGGTAAATGAATTTATTAAAAAATATCGAACAGAAATATTAAATTAGGTAAATAATAACTACACTTTTTATAAAATTACTAATTCAAAAATTATAATAATTATAAACCGTAAGTGTCCAGCGCGTTTAAAAAAATGATCAGAAACTACAAGTAGGACGGTCCTGTATATATACTTTGTGCACTTTACAGCTACGACAACATACACAAATCCAAGTAGTAGCAATTCAATCGTTTAAAAATTATTGATTTTCATAATTTATCATCACTGAAGATGATAAGATTTCTTTCTTTTGTTACTTAATACACAAAAACATAAAAACAAGTACAAATTGTTAGTGGGAAATTCGAATGGCCAACAAATTAAGTAAACTATTGTAGTTTTAAAACTTTTTCAAATTCGTAAAATGTTTTTTGCAAACTTTGATATACAGGGTGCTTATTTTTTTATAACCAGTACCCGACTCGTTTGGGCTATGATAGGAACTGTGTGTTATCAAGAAAATATACAGAGTAGCTCATTAGTTTTGACCTTAGGAAGAAATGGGCAAAATCCACTAAACAACCTGTTTCTCGGTTACAAACACCGTTAAACCCGAAAAATGTAGTACCTATATGTAGAATCTACTCGCGGTGACCTCTATGCTTCGGTCAAGTATTCACATTTACTATTGAAATACCTACTCAAAATAAAAATGTTGATAAGTATTGGTTATTCATTATTCTTTTTGTTATTTATTATGGGAAATCAAACCACAATCTACAAAAAATATTTCATCATCCTTAAAAAATTTACAATTTTTTGCAGTCTTAAACTTTATAATATTATTGATAGTCTAGTTTTCGAATGTTTTCATTAATGTCATATAGGGACCAACAATTTTATGAAACTTAATTATTCTTGATAACGGGTAGCTGGTTGCTACCGGGTAGCTGATTGCTACCGAAACGTTGTAATAAAAACATAAAAAAGATTGTGGTTTGATTTCCCAAACTAAATAGCAAAAAGAATAATGAATATACCACAAGGAACATACAAAATATATTGGTTATTCCGTTATGCTGAATGATTGATAGTTTATTATTTTTCTTTGTCTGTCTAATTTTTAATGAACTTGAAAAAGTTTTACAATATTTGAAAGTCTGAGTCCGCAACAATAAATTAAAAATATATTGCCTATGACTACAACAGATTGCATTTGTTGCATACCAATCGGGAAGAATTTTTTCTATTTTTCTAACAATTTTCTTTTTCAAATTTAATATTATTTTATTATTTGAAATTTTGCCGATATTTTTGTCGAAACTATTAAGTACTATCATGGTGAACTTTTTCAACAATGATGTTGGAGTTTTCAAAGCACACTTATCATTTAAATGATAATTTTTATAAAATATAAGAAGCTCCTTTTCACTGTTTATGTCGTCAGAAGCTTCGGAACTGACCCCCAAAATATACTACTGGTAATAGCAGTATATTATCATCATCATCATCATCATCCGGTTGACTTCCTGCATTAGCACTTCTAGGTCGCCTCATTAAATTGGTGACAATATTTATTTTAAATGCTGTTCGAAATGCTTTCACTGTTGGATTTCTGTTATTCCCTCCTCTTTGACAATAAACAGAAAATTGATTTTCAAGTGGATCTTGAATCAGTCTGCCTGTGAATAAATACTTGAAACCTTCATTTTTTTGATCACTGGAAAATTGTTTCACGGAGTTAATGGTTAGAAGAAAACCATCAAAACTATCAGGTCTGGTCAATTTTCCTTTTTTTCCAACTTTGTATAGATCTTTTGATAAATCATATCCTGAGCTTAAAGCTGCGAATACTTCTGGATTGGTATCGCTCAGAACACTATTGCAGGGTTTTGTTGCGTGTAAACGTGTACTGTTAACGGCATCAAATAAATTATTCATGGTTAGAACAAAGTTAGCCGTGTTTCTAGCTGTACTTGAGATAAGTTCACCGATTTCCGAAGATGTCATTATGGCAGCATAAACACTATGGCTCAACAATTGGGCAGCTAATTTGACATTCATTTTTTCGAAGGAATTCGGGTTTATATGTTTATCGGTCAGTTTCAATAAGGCCTTTCCTGTTGTGCTCCTTTTATCAAGATCATACACTTTTCTAATGTCAGAAAAACATATGAACTTTCCATTAAAAATAAAACTATTATTTAAAAAATTGTTTCTAACGCATTTCAACAGATGAGGAACATCAAAAAAGGTATAATATTTTTTCTTATCAAGAAAAAAATAAGGTTTGTTTTTGTCAACCCCCAAATGCTTCATAACTTTCTGATAAGTCACAAACTGTGCCTATAGGTTCCAGTCTTGTCTCACCAAGTTTTTCCAATGCCTTGGTAATGATACGCAAGTATATGACGCACCACCATTCGATACAAAGTATGCAATAGGAATTTTCCACTTGCTGTAGATTCCTCTTATCATGAGAACAAGAGCTTGACTGGCAGAGAAAGGTTTTCTTCCAAACTCGCCCAGATCTTCGAAGCCCTCAATTAAATCTGTTTTTATATTGTACTCAAGATTCTTCTTAATAGACATTTCGTCGAACATTAGAATACACTTCGTCTCCTAAGGCAGCATCGTATCCGCCTTTAAAGTAAGATTCATAAAAAAATTTTTATTGAATCTGGGTTTGCATCGGAAATTGGCAACCCATGATTTCACTGTTAATATTGCTGGCAAGGTAAATCCTTTTTGTCGCGAATATCTATATGTCTTAGGTCCTTTATAAAGTTTTGATAGGGCAGTTTTTTTTTCAGATGGTAACCATGGGGATTTCATCTTATGTCGTTATTGCATATTTACAAGAGATTTTGTAAAATCCGTTAAAGTTGCTTCTCCATACAAAACGTTCGCATAGTTGAGTTTTCATAATCCTTTTTTTTGTAGCTCTCAATAGAGTATTCAAGCTGTTGACTTTTTTCCTAGCATTGGTTAGTTCTTTTCTCAACTGTTCATTTTCTTCTTGCAATGATTGCTTCCTATCTCCACTTCCCGTAGAACAAGATGGAAGGTTCTGTAACTCTTTCGACCACTGTTCATCTTCAGAAAAAAGTCATGTCAATGTTTCTGGAAGAAATCGGGGCAATAACATCCCTTCTCGAATATGTTTGTGGAAGTGAGGAAACATTCAATTGCATTATTTGTTCATCCAAATTTTCCTTATCCGATTCACTTTCTGAACTCTCATCACTTATGTAGCGAAATGGCACAGCAGTAATAGGCAATCTTTTAGATTGACTAATATTTTCACTGAAATGTTTGCTACAAATCAGCTTATTTCTTAGCGATTTCTGGCTTAGCTCTGCCAAAACAGCATTACCTGAAATAAGGAACATGAACGTTAACAAACATATTATTTATTTTAATGGTTATCGTAAAGTAAGTATTTTTTTTGTGTTTAAAAAAACTTGAATTTATTTCATTTCTGTAACGAGCATAAGTAAAAACAACTACAGTAAAACCCTTGTTTGGAATTTCCCGAATTGTATTAAGATAATCCCATACCTGTGCATCATTCCCAAAAACAACTACTAATCATTGAAATTTCTTGGTAGGTACACAACAACGGCAAAAACACATTGATACTTATCTTTAATAAGGGTTTTTAAAATCAAACAAAAGACCATTCACAAGAATCGTACCAAAACCGGAAATAAAAAAAATAACAAATATATACGTACAAAAGATATTTGAATAATCTGAATATAATATAAATATTATATTTATTTGCCTGGTGTTGAAAGTAACCGGTTAACATGAAAATTTGGATAAGCCCGATAAACAAAAAATTCTTTATATTAAAGAAAAAAATGTATTCTATGAACCTGACGTCCTTTTGACAGCTTTATCTCTTACTGATAAGGGTATATGTTTCACAATAAACTGCCGAAAATTATAATCATTGAAAATATTATTTATTGTGTTATATTTATGGGTAATTCTGTTCTAACTGTGATTTTTTTTATTAATAATTTTTATTCTTTAAAATTAATTTTTTTTTTATTTGTTTATGCATATTATTACTCTACTTTATTGTAAAAATAAAAGTCTGTAAGGATTTTGCTACAACTTCAAAGCATCGAGAGTGATAATCAAATTTCAAATTGTCCGTTCCACGGTATAGGTACTGACTCACATATCTACGGTACTGACATAAAGTAAATTTAGCAGACATTCTTTGGAAAAATCGCTTTATTTATTGTTTTGTTCACATTTATATACATTTTAATTTTTGAGATAATTAGTTTGAATCATTTATTGGTACAAAAAAAATAGGAAATTTATCGAAAAATTCTAGATATGCACATGACACAAGTTGCAAGTAATACTATACAAATAAAGTGATGGAATATGATCATGAATATCTAATTAACACAAAAATTCCATTAATAGATTGTTGATTAAGGGCCAGTGAGAACAAATAGTGAAGGAAATAAAAAATCACAGTTAGAACAGAATCACCCTTATACTTATTGGATTGAGCACACAATAATAATATATGATAGAAAACTTAAAACTGTGCTCATTGTTGAATTAAATATATTTATATTACTGCTGCTACTAATTTAACAAAATGATTTTATTCTCACATTTGGTGATAAATCAAGCATGAGTTTTATATATTTTTGAAATCATTACCTATAAAATGGAAATCAAAAATATATATACCATTAAAAAATTTATCAAAGGCGCCATAGGCGTTTCATAAAGTCATAACGTTATAAACACACAAACTACTACAATTGAAAATAAAAATTGATCTCGAGGATTTTTTTAAATGTTTCATTTTTTAAAAATAATTAATTTGTTCTATAGTTCTATTATCATAATATGGTAACATTACTAACTATATTCTACTGTAATATATACTAAAACAATTAAATGGACAAAACGGTAACTGTATTATGGAGGGACATTATATTTGTTTAAAAAAGTCTTATTTTATATCAAAACACTAGGTAAGGTCCAGAGTAAGGCTCTCGGTACATTTTTTTGGCAAAATCGAAACAAGTTTACAAAATAACTACGACAGGAACGTATTTAAGAATTGTTCTCAATAATGATATTACTTATTTGAGATAAAACGTCATAAAAATCTGAAGTGTGATATATCGCTTAATTTGAATATTTAACATTTTAACTAGTAATTACAATAAATAGGCATAGGTATTCCTAAAAAAATTATGTTAGCCTCGTGAAGACACGAAACGTCGTATCGAAGATATGTTGGTACATGTATATAGTAAATTCGTGTTCAAATAAAACTTTGCTGTTCTTTGATAATTTTTTATTTAAACATTCTATTCTGAAAAAACCAAAAGCAGCCTGTTTAGTTCTCCCAGTATAACTCGAGAATGGAGGAAATCTTTGTAAATTTTTCAAAAAATTTTAATGTTCTCCATAATAGTTACCATTTTCTCAATCTATTACGGCCGATAATATAGTATTATAGCCATATATGATAAAAGAAATAGTCTGCATACATTTGAACAGGTAAAATTTTTATCTTATTGACGGAGTAGCTCCCAATTATAAACACACAGACCCACTACCTTATTATTACGTGCTTAGTTCATAAACATAAAATATATAACAAAAAATACTATTTCTTCTGAGTACCTCTTGAGGAGGCGACTCGATCGGCGCCGGTACCCAAACCGTCGCCCTTCTCAGGCATTCGAAGGCCGACTGCTCAACCCTGCCCACGGCCTTTTTAAACTAAGCCAGAGAGCCCCCGTCTGTACAGGTCACCATAAAGGCTCCCCGGGCAAACGAGTGTCCCTCAAAGCTTGGTACCGTTGTGCCAGGCTTGTACATCTCCTCGAGGAGATTCGCGCGCATTGCTCCTTGGTGAGCATATTGTCCGGGTAGCCATCGCAAATGATGGCCACCTTGAGGTCGCAGTACACGCATTCTTGGGGGCCAGTCTGGCCTCTGGCGTCGTGTCAGCCACCCGAAGCCTTTTGTCCCCCCTTTGGTGGCAGCAGGCTTGACCCCGCTGGGACCAGCACTCCCGTTCATGGCCCGGCTTGGTCTGCCGCTACCTACTTGCAAGTGCCAGTTGGGCCACCTTTCAGTGTCCCTTCTGCAGCCTTTGCATCCCGGCGTCTCCTCTTCTCGGCACCGCAAACGGCCTTGCGGTGCCTTTTTGGCCCCTCAGGTGAAGAGGCAGTTGTTCCCGGCATCGCCTGGGCCCTCAACAAGACTATGTGTACTTATACTTTTTTTTCAAATTACTGTTATTCACTTACTTGAAAAATAATCAGCATTGAATAAACATAAGTGAAGTTACACCTTTTTTGCAAAATCTTATTGCTTACACTTGAATAATATCATAAGGTATAAGTCTACTTACGAATAACTTAATAGGTAGGTACTAATATATTTTCATTTTGATGAAAAGAAAGTATAAAGGTATTAAGTAGGTATATCGGCGTCAATACTAAAACCACTTTATGGAATATGAACATATAATTTTAAATATTCAACAAAAAACAAAATTAGCCACTCTATAAACATATGAAATGAACAACAATAAAATGAGTCTTCTTCAGAACAAACAAATAATAAAAATAAAAGGTATTCTATATAAAACAATGGAACAATTTAAAATAACATTACTTTTCACCAAAAATGATCGTTTATTGTTCCTCAATTTATCGCACTGACCTCAGGTATCTAACGCAGGCTTCTTGAATTTTAAATTAGTTTTCTTGAACTCTCTTCTGTAAATTGTTTTTGAAACTGGATTGTTAATTTTTTCACAGTAGAGGTTATACATTATATTTAAGTTAAGGTGTGCTGCTAAATACTTTTTGTTTGTGTGCCTTCTCGTGTAATGTGATACATAGGCCGGGAATGACGATATGTGATCATTGATTTTCTTCAGTTCACCTTCAAAGATCTTATTGTGATTTTCGTGCTTGCCTCGCTTGTCACCAGTTGTAAGTCCAAGTTCACAATTGTTTTTATTCTTAACAACAGATGTTAAAAACCTGGCAGTCTCATCCAAAGTTTTTAAACAGCATTATTTGCAAACCAAGATCCTATAAAGTCCGCATGTCAGACTATATTCAAATGTAAATTGCCTATCCTTTTGTTTTTTTCCATCTTCTTTTACTCTTGATTTTTTTTCATCACTGTAATACACTTTGCGACATATTCCATTCTTTTGTCATAACTCCCAATAGCCCAGTATTCTGAAAAAATGGTCAGCCTTTGTTCCTCCGTTACTTTATCTTTACATTTCTGTTTGCAGATTCCAAGTGGTTTTAATGATATACTTTTCTTAATTTTTCCTTTGACCGTTCTGTATTCCTGGCCTGTATTTCTTCTATGTTGTCTATTTTTCCGCTTATTTAGAGACCAAACACATTTTTTGGCTGACGAAGAGTAGTTACTGCCAGATTCATTACTCATACTTCCAGAACTTGCTTCATTTATTTCTCCTTGAACTCCCCCGCCAACGGTAGCTGTAATAGGATTTTCAGGTTCATCTTCTTGAACTCTCCCATCAACGGTAGCTGTATTAGTATTTTCAGGTTCGTATATATCTTCCAACTCAATGTGTTCTTCAGTGATAGTAGAGATATCCAAATTTATTGGAAAATTTATAATATCTGTTTGAATGAATCCAAAATTTTCTAGATCAGATTCATGGTTGGTGTCCGGCATTTCAAAGTCATTGTGAATTATTGGAGCACGGTTTTCTTTAGTGTTAGAGGTGTCTTGTTCAGCAGTTTTCTTTAAGTCGATAGCTCAGTTAAGTTCAATCCATCGTCACTAAAAATGGGCAGATTTTGTACCCAATCTGCAGTTCTTGCAGAAGAGGGATGAGTTGGAAGTAAATTGTCGCGTTAAACACAGCAAATAAAGCTTAAAGCAAAAATTGCCTATCGGCGTCAAGACATCTCTGCCCAAGCAAGGTTCCTGTGCTACATCAGTGATAGGTGAGCTTGCATTATTTTTTATTCCACGAGTAGTACCTTGACACAGAAAGAAGAATAACTGTGTAGTTAACGTTGAAAAGATGAAATTAAAAAAAAACTACGCCCCCATTGCGAATAATAGCTTTTATTAATCGATCATAAAAATATTCTAAAAAATATTCTTTTAATCGCTGCAAAATGATATGACAAACTTTAATACTTACTTAATACAGCACCACATTGTCCAAGCATTTTGTATGCTCTTGAATTTTCATCCATTGCTTACTGCAGAAACTAGCACAAACACACGATGTTTAGAACATATTATCCTAAACAAATATTGTACAATAATGCACAAACACTGCGTTCACTGGAAGGCAGGAGTAAGTGATCATGTGCTTCTGTTACTTGGTAGAAATAACCAAAGAATTCCTAACCAGCATTTGCTGAAACAATAGGGTTTTTTTAGCGAGCTGCTGGTTATAACCCAGCGGATATTTGCGGTAACATGCGGTTATTCACTCGCTAAAATGAAGTGGTTACGATAATTGGTTATAAATGTCACAACATAACCTTAAAATATTTGTTGTCAATTATTGTAGTAGATAGTACGAGATCAAAATTTATTTAGTGCGTAAAATCATATATTTTTATAGTTATTTAATATATTAGCATTGCTGATTCATCAGAGGCTGTCTAATAATTTGTATATATTATCAAATAGTTTTATTCCCTTGGGATATTCGTCAGCCAAAGTTATATTATGTAAATATTTAAGAGAATCCCACATAATATTAGATCCAGAAAATATTTGGTTGGATGCTTATCATGAGATGTCTTTCTTTCAACTGTTTCGTATGCAAAAAACAACCTTCCACAGTTTGTGCAATGAAATAATTGCCAACGATGATCACGCTCTGGTAAAAAAAAATATCGAGGCGGTCGGTACCCTACTGAACCCAAGAAAAGTATGCTAGTGTTTTTGTGGTACATCTGAAAACAAGACACTTTACTATCTATATCCGATAGATTTGGACTTGTTCCATCTACAGTTATGAACATTGTCAATGCTTTTTTGTATATAATTATATACAAATTGAAAAATAAGTATATATTTTGGCCACAAAGTTTTGTCAATTATCCCGGTAAGAATATAATCAATTTTAAGTGATAAGTATTGAAATCTGTATTTATTATTGCAGGTGTTGTAGGTGCTGTTGATGGAACACACATTAAAATAAAAGTACCTAGTGACCAACATGACAGCTATGTAGATAGGTACTTGTCTCATTCCATTAATCTAATGGCAATTTGTTCTTCACAAAAAATTTTTACCTATGTGTTTATTGGATTTCCTGGTTCAGCCCATGATTCTAGAGGGAATATAACTATTAAGTATTTGTTTTTAACAATTCTTTTTAATGGAAGTGCTTTGCAGGTATTTGTGAACTCTCAACTAAATATTTATATTGAAAGACATGGACCTAGAAAGTTTTTCCCTCGAAATGATTTGCATTTAATTGGAGATAGTGCTTTTCCCATTCGAGAATGGCTTATGACACCTTATAGACGTACAATTAATATGACTAGAGAACAAAGAAACCACAATTATCGTCTCAGTGCTGACAGAATTGCAATTGAACATGCATTTGGTATTTTAAAAGGACGATGGCGTAGACTTCATTTTATTAATACTTACTCAGTATCAAAAGCAATCGAAATAGTTACAGCTGCATGTGTGTTGCATAATTATTGTTATTTGAAAAATGATGAGTGGAATGAAGAAGTTGATATTGAACACAACGATTATGAAGACTTTGAGGATTTAAACAGAGGCCAACGTCATTTAGGTGAAACCAAAAGAAATAGAATATGTATTTATTTAAATAGAAACTAAAAAAGAAAAACATATTGCATTAATTTGTCCTATAACACAACTATACATCAACACAAAAATAAAAATTCTTAAATAAAAACATATAACATAAATGATAAAATAATGAAAGTTTTCTAGTCAGATTCATCAGTTGATGATCGGCGACGTTTGCGGGTTTTATTTTTCTTATTTGCAAAAGCACTTTCCAGTATACTGAAGAGTCTGTCTCCTTGTGCCTTTTGAGCTTCAACAGCATCTGCCATTATGTTGAAATGCTTCTGCTGGTATTCATTTTGTTGTTTATGCTGTTGCTGCAGAACATTTAATATTTTGTCTGTATTAGACTGTGGCTTCTCACTTTGCACAATTTTCCCGAATCTCTGTTTTATTTTTAATGTGTTGTCTACCGAGGGTCCCGCTATTCTCTTTTTCTTCTGATTTAGTCTTGATAATTTCTTTGTTTTTTGTTTCTGTATCCATAACCTCTATACTATCCAATGAATCTTGAAGATTTTGTGGATTTGATTTATCTTTCCCTCCCAAGATATCATGCAGCTCATTAAAATATGGAGGGGGCTCTTTAAAGTCGGTACCTGTGGTTTTCATGTGTGTGATGTGTTTGAAATATTGCTTTTGCAAATTACTGAATTTTTGCCTACATTTTTCAGTAGGATTGTCTCCTAAATTGTATTTTTTTTGTAATTCTGAAGCTATTTTCGCCCAAACTTGTGCCTTTAGGGTCTTCTTATCATTAAATTCTTTAGCATATTTGGATCTAAGTTTCAGGAATAATAAAGTAGCTTCTTCATCCATCAAAGTGGGTTTTCTAGCAGTCCATATCTATCAGTCATATTATTCCCATCGCTCTCTTTTTTAGGATTTATAACATCCACTACAACAAAAAATTCAGTCATCTTCAATATAAAAAAATACATAGCTACTAGATACTTACAAGTTGAAATATTCAATTGTTGTAAGTAATTTTCTGCAGCTATTGGATCTGTAAATAAATACATTCTCATTAGTAAGTACTTTTATAAACCAATTATTATCTAGATTGCATGCAGACAGATCAGCAATTATTATAAAGTAGCAAATTAACATTTACATACCATTTAATAAAATGTTGGCAGTGTTTTCATCCACCTCAAGAAGAACATCTGATCCTTCATAGTTCAAGCTAATATTCACCATTCGTATTTCCTCAGGTTCCATTATAATCGCACATAAAAAACTCAATGCTGTTCACATAACCTTACAACTAAAACGGAGAAGGTTGAGATCATAGACAAATCAACGTTTTCTCTACGGTTGAGACTATAGATAAACACAAGGTGGGACCATTCTCGTTTTAAAACAAGAGTGAGGGCTATAACCACTGCCAGTTACCCACCTCTTGACTATGGTAACTGAAGTTATTACCGTGGTCACTGATTTGACATTTTGGTATTTACCATTTGTGGCAAAAAATTGAAGGGTTTTAACTTTTTGTGACCAATAACTCGCTAAAATGCACCTATAAGAAGGTGAATATCTTTATAGCTGGGTACACATGACTAGAAAGTCAAGAAAACAGTGTATTCTGTGTAAAATATTTTAATTTTTTTTTAAATAGATTTAAAAGATTTAAACCATTTTGTCCAGTTCAGGGTTCATTAATTCAATTTTCTATTTGTTTTTTTAAATTTACAAGATTCATGATTAGTTAATTGTTTATTTGGAATATTTGTGGACTCTTGTGTGAGTTATTTGTTTCTTAAATTATTTTTGGTAACGGGTTCTCATTAGACCCTTAATCTAATTTTTCTGGCTTGAATGAGATTTGAGTAATCGGTTCTCATTAGACCCTAAATCAAATCCTTCTCATTGAGAATGACTTTCATATTGGTTTTGGGATATTCCTAGAATACATAATTTAACTATTACTTCTTGAAATAATTTTCTTGATATTAAATAGACTTTATTGTCAATATGTCTTTTCTGTGATTAGATTTATTGTTACAAACTTCATTTTAGGAATAACTATCGTGTTTTGGTGTTTCTTGATACTTTTATGTTAGTTATCTGTTTCGAATGAGATTTGGTAACAGGTTCTCATTAGACCCTTGATCTTTTTCGTTTTTGAATGAGATTTGAGTAATGGGTTCTCAATCAACTCTAAATCAAATCTTTTCCTCAGTTTAAACTATTTTCATGTTAGTTTTGAGAAATTACCAAATTACATGATTTTTGTTTTGAATTTTTCCGTGATAATTACTTCTCGAAATGTTAGTTCTGTGCTCACTTTTGATATCTTTAGTTATGTGTTCACTAAGCTTGTCATTTGTCATAATTCAATTTAGATTGGTTTTGTCAACTTCAAATTAATGTAATGTCACTTTAATTTCCTTTCTACAAACACGTGTAGTTAGAAACTATAAAGTTTAAAAATGTTTAAAAGTTAACAATAGTGTACCCCAAACAGGGGAATATTTTAAATTTAATGGAAATTTTAAATTCTTTATGATTGTTTAATCAATGTGTTGTCGACTTTTTAATTTGGTTTCTTGTACATACTTGACGAGTAAGTAATTCTTTACTAATTTCCCTATTTATAAAATTTCAACTATTTTTACTTACTTGCAGGTATCGCACTGATGATGGCTTAACAGCGGGAAGCGCTTTGCAATTTAAAAAAAAATTAAATTATTTTACACAGAATACACTGTTTTCTTGACAAAACAATGTAAGTCGACTTGAACGACTGGAGTGCAATAAAATCAGTTCAAAACGATTTAGCTATAAGAGAATAAGTGAACATATACTCATATAAAAGAATTACTTTCAGTCAGTTTCTGCAATCCGCTGGGTATAAGTACACTTAATCTTTTGTAGCATATTCGAAATAATTCTTAAATGTTGAAATATTGAAAAAATGATGGTATAAGTGTATTTATATCGTTAGGTTTTTTATTAATATTGTCCGTTCACGGTGTTATAGAGCCTTGATTTTTGCCTACTTATACCCTTTTTGCATGACCTATTTAAAAATGTAATCAAAACATTTTTGAGATAAGTCGACTTGACTTATATCCCTTTTGCACGCACCCACAGAAATATCTCAGATCACATGTAATTGCCGGCCGAAGCGAAGCTGAGGTCGACAAACATGTGATCTGAGGCTTTCTTACTTACTGGCCGAGGTGTGTATACTATTTTTCTGTTCGATGGAGCCGGAAAGCGGCAACTTCGTTTAGCGCGGCGGCCCGAAAGTTGATGCTTTCCGGCCGGAGTACAGAAAAATTTTTTAGTTCCTGCAGTGAAAACTTGCTTTAAATCACTAATGGAGAAATTTAGAAGGGAGGTGCAAATAGAGGAAAAACTAAGTCGAAGTGGGATACCCTCGTCTTTCAGGCCAGTGTGGGTGTATGGGTAATGAGTTTTTTTAGATTTATGTTTAACTACGGTCAAGAACACAGACAAACAAGTTCAAACTTTGAGTCAGAAAAAGCATTTGATGGTGAGACTACAGAAAATGTGGAAACTGAGAATGCAGAAAGTAACATTGAACAAACTATTATTGATTATTCAAGTGCAGGTGAAACTGATGATGTAGAAACCGGTATGGCTGTATCACCTACCCCCAAAAAAAAGAAAACTTGAAGCCAAAAAAAATTAATGAATCTGATAAAATTGACAATGTTTCAATGAATGTATCCTCAGCTATAAAGTCAATTGAAGGCTTGAAATAAATAATGTGCTAAGTGCCAAAATTACTATTTTGAGATAAACAATATTTTTTGTTCTACAATCAATATATTAAAAAAAACTCTGAAAATTAAACATGGGTTTATTCAAGTAAGTATTTTTCTGTATACTTAATATTTTCTGGAACTTTTTGTAAAAAATAGCAAAAAAAATTATAACAGTTACAAAATCATAGAATGTGATAAGTGCCATTACAAAAATATAAATAATATGGTAAATATTAACGAAAAAAACATAAAAAATTCAACTTCTAATGAAAATTAGTATTCAATAGATCTTCATAAAATTGTCTATTTTCTTCCTTCAGATAAGGAATCATTGCCAGCAGATTTTGTCTTTTTTCGTCAGAAATTCTACTTTGGCAGGTCAGGTTTGGAAGTCATTTCTGCGATAGTTTCAATAGTAACATTTTTCTTCAAAATCTTCGTTGTTTTCTAAGGCCCTATTTCGTTCAGGGATTCTCGGATACTAACGAATCCTAGATTGTTTCGGCTAATATTGTGTAGACACCCTGTAGATCATTGTACTAATTTCAATAGTTAGCTGACTTAACAATTAAATCAAAATATATTTAGATTATTTAGTATTAATCCACCATACATTAAAAGTTTGTTCATGTTCTATGGTCCAATTCCATGTAGTGTTTTTCTTGGTTAATTCTCTTAGATTGCTCGAATTTTATGCCAGGTTAGGTAAGAATTTTCCTACATAATTGATCATCCCTAGAAAGCTTCTTAGTTCTGTTGCATTTTTGGGGCTTTTTAAGTTCATAATACTGTTTACTTTGATTGGATCTGGATGAATGCCGTCTTGTGAAAAAATATATCCAAAAAAGTTTATTTTTGAAACGCTGAAAACACATTTTGCTTTGTTCAGGGTTAAATTATTTTCGTTTATGGTTCTCAGGACTTTTTCTAAAGCTGTATCGTGTTCTTGTTTGGATTTTCCAAAAATTAAAATGTCATCACTTATGTTGGTTACGCCTTGTATGTTTTGTAATATTTGGCTTATTGTATTTTGAAAGATCTCTGCTGCTGAATTGACGCCGAAACTGAGTCGTCTTTTGTATTGAAATAAACCAATGTGTGTAGAGAAGTTAGTTATGTATCTTGAATCTGATGCTAATGTTAACTGATGGTAGCCATATTTTAGATCAATTTTGCTAAATATTACCGATCCGTTCAGTTGTGTTATGATTTCGTCAATAGTTGGTGTTAAATGTCTTTCTCTCATGATGGCTTTGTTGGGTTTTTTCATGTCTACACATATTCGAATATTGTTTGGATTTCCATGTTTGGGATGATACCCATGGTGTGGTGGCTCCTTCTACTCGTTCAATTATATATTGTTGTTCTAGTCTGTTTAGTTCTTGTTCCACTAGTGTTCCTAGGTGGAATGGTACACGTCTATGTTTCATGGCTACTGGTTGGATATTTTGATCTATGTGGAGTTTGACTTGTATATCCTTTAGCTTTCCAACACCCTGACAAATTGATGGGTAGTGTTATTATACATATTTTATGTCAATGTTTGATTGAACAAATTTTGTTGAAATTGTAATCAAGTTTAAATCTCGTGAAGATTCATAGCTTAGTAGTGATTCAGAGTTGCCTTCTATGGCATGTATTTCTGCATTTATTTGGTTGTTTTTATGTACTGCAGGAAATTTGCCAATTGTTTTTAGTTTTTGTTTTTGACAGTATGGAAATATATTACTTGTGTCAGGTTGTAAATCAGTTTGGCCACATCTGGATTTACGGTTAGACCTCTGTTTCCTAGGCCTAATGTCTGCTCCACTGGCTTTTGCTTCCTCAATCGCACATTTGCGTCATTGCGCTCCCGAAAATCGGGGATTGCTTAGGTTAACACTTCTGATGGGCTTTTATTCCCTCCAGAAGTTTCTCTCTGCTTCCTTTGTAACTTGGGGTCCGCAGAATGAGTTTCACCTCCAGACTGACCTTCGGATACATTTATTGAAGGTGAGGTTATTACTACCTCGACCTCCATATTGATATTTTTTGTGGTGTCCATATGAGTCCCACGAGTAGCTAGGGAATAATGGTCGCCTACAACAGAGCCCCGCATGTTATAGGAAGGCTACATACAAGAGGGTTTCGCCTGGTTCCCTCAAGTTAGTCGCTAGGGATCGGGAAATGCTGGGTCCGGCTTCACAGTCCCACAGGTCTAAAGCTCGACGGTTTAGGCCGTCACGAAGTTGACCCGAGGGCCGGTGAAGACTTCCCCCCATTGCACCCCCCGAACTCTCATCCCTTAGGCGCGAACTATACCGTAGGATTAGGTAATTTTTATGGTGGTTGTCACCACGTGGTCCAGAAAATTGAGCCAAGAACCCCGTGCTCCTTAGTACTGCATACCCTCCATCACTAGAGGGGTCGTTGCAATACTAAGCAGTTTACGGTTTGTGCCACAAGCTGGTCGGCGGCGGACTATTTCACAGGATTCTCGGAAGTTTTACGTTCCTTACCCCGTTTTATAAATCTACTAGCCATTTCTTCTGCTCTGAAGAAGGCTTTCAGTCTCAGTCAACCGATCCCCTTCCACAAAGTCGAGAGTCCATGGCCGTTCCTCTATCCGCCTCCTGAGGACGCCCCACAGAGGTAGCTCAACCGAGTGGGGTACGGTGCTAAACGCAACATCAAGGACCTAGCACCAGCTCTGAGCAATGTATTTTTGATAATGTCAGTTGGGGAAAGTTTCCAAGTTGTGACATTCCTCAATTTTTCAATAAGGGCCACATTTATACTTATATAGTTGGTGCTGACGTTGGAGATGAGGACCCAGAGACAACATTATTAGCAGAAGACCAATCAATTACAACTGGTAAACCATTTCGAAGGGGTCATCAGTATGTCAGTAGTGAACATATAAGCCATATAGAAGATGGTCAACAACACAATTTTTATTTTTGTAAGTGCAAATGTCTCTCTTCTTTTCAAAAGACTTTACAATATAATGTAAAAGTCATTTTGACTAGAACCTCCGGAGCCATTATTAAAGGCATTCGCGAGTGCAAGCAGTCGGCTCTAGGGAAATGTAGCCATGTAACAGCATGTTTAATTTTTATTTGGGAGTATACCCAAAAATATGGGTATTCAAGAATATCGGCTACTAGTAAACCACGCCAGTGGGGTGTAGGATCAACAAATCGTGACCCATCTGCACAAAGCAGTTGAATACCCAATAAAAAGATTTAAACCCTTGAACAGGGCTAACTTTGAACCAAGACCAAGTGGATATACGAAAGTGTTTTAAAGCAACAGTTTTGTTACTGTCTTGCAAAAAGTGGAGAATGATTCTATGTTTCAATCAATATTTCAATTAAATTTGAATATTCACTCAATGAACTGGATATTCTACAGCTTCAAACAAATCAATTGATTGAAAACATGGGAAGTTTTATGGAAAAGCAAACCACAGGAAAAACTTTATTTGAGGTTCCTGGAACCTATCCACAACGATCAGAAGGTTGGTTGAAATGTAGATCATTTTTTATCACATCTTCAAATGCAAAGATTGTCACAACTAAGTTGAAATCAGACACTGCAAAGAAGAACATTTTAATAAAAAACCTGTGGATGGTTACCAAACCAGTCACAACAGTAGCCATGGCATATGGAAAAAAATTAAGAAGTAGCGAGGAGAAAGTTTTCACAGACACTTCTTAAAAAAAATGAAGTAGTGTCTGAAACTGGACTCATGTTTAATGAGAAATAACCATATTTTGCAACAAGCCCAGATGGAGTTGTGATGGTTGGGGATTCTATAGAATATATTATAGAAATAAAATGCCCAAAAATACTGGAAAACTGTCAAAGTATTTTTGACTTTGACACAAATCTGTCAAAGTCACAGCTAAACAACTTTTTTTTGGCAAAAAAGTTACATTTTTATTTTGCAACAAGCCCAGATGGAGTTGTGATGGTTGGCGATTCTATAGAATATATTATAGAAATAAAATGCCAAAAAATACTGGAAAATTGTCAAAGTATTTTTGACTTTGACACACATCTGTCAAAGTCACAGCTAAACAACTTTTTTTTGGCAAAAAAGTTACATTTTTATTAAGGAAACTCATCCTTATCTGTACCAAATTATTATGTCACTCATAATTTTTGAAAAAGATTTATGTATGTTGATAGTTTGGAATCCAGCAGATATGTTGGCTATTCCAATAAATAAAAACAATCATCCACAAATTGTTAGTGCGATATTAAAAAACGCTACAGATTTTTATGTAAATGTTTATGTTCCTGAAATATTTGCAATGAGAACTATTAGATATTTACCTCCAGTTCTTCCCAAAATTGAGTATTCTGGTGATTTTATAATTATTATTTTTTTGTATATTTCATTTCACCGATATAACAAATTCCTTTTGTTTTATTTAAAATTTAGTTACAAATAGTTAGGTGTTTACATTTCATTTTATTTTTTCAATTAAATTATTATTTCAAATAATTGGAGTCCTACTATATTTTGTTTAATGTATAAAAAGTTTATTCCTTTGTTTATTGTATTCAATATTTAGTTACAAGTAGGTAGGTATATTTATACTTTATTTTTTGACATTAAATATTTATTATGTATGTTTGTTTAATTTTTTCCTTTTGCCTAAATGGATTTTATGTATTATTTTTTATTAACTAGAGTTTATTACAAGAGGCCAAGGCACAGATATCTTATCCATTTTATGTTTACTGTATCCAATTTAAACTCTTGCATATCCCAATGGATACACAAAGGTATGTAATAAGCCTTGATTGGACTTGATCATAAATTATGTTCTGGTAACACAGTATGGTAAAATAAATGTATTCAATACAAAGCAAGTTTATTTTATTATGTAAAATACATTTGAGTAACATATAATAATACATAATAAATATAAGGTTTAGACCAGATAAAACACATTCTGAAAAATAAAGATACCTAATTTCTTTTATCTAGGTGAAATTCCAGTTATTGGGTTTGGCTAACCACTAAGAGATCAGATCATATTTCAAATCCAGTCTAAATTCTGATTGAACCATGAAAATAAATATACCAATTTTGTGGACTTTCCAGTTGATGTAACTTGATTGCTTCAAGCCAGAAATGTCAGTATCATTTCACTAACTGTTCTTCGAAGTTTACCAGAAATGAAACAACGCTGAATATGTTAGATAAGATAGGATTTAAAAGAATGGGACACTTTTTTGAAAGGATTCTGCAGGATTTAATTCTACCTATCGCTCTTTCAACATGTATCCTGGCTTTGGCAATTTTTTTTGTTATCAGCTCCTCTTCCCCTGTTAATTTTTTCCTTTTCATTAACAGTGGTGGTGCATATAATTTTATTTTCATTTGATCACATATATCTTGAATTAAAAAACCACGATCTGCCATTACAACATCTTCTTTCGAAAAGTTTGTAATATCACTTTTCTCGAAAGTCTCCTTGTCAGAAATTGATCCCTCAAATCCTTCACTGACATATAAGATTGATCCAGATGGGCGTATCCCCATAATGGAAATTTAACCGTATTCGAGTGTTTGTAACTGGAGAATGTATTACCTTGTTGACGAAAGTTTAATGGCATTTGCATCGCCATTTCTGTACAATCAATCATTACAGTTATGGAATCACCTTCAAAATTTTTGAAACAGTATGGTTTGTTCTTCATATCTGATAGTGTGGAAATAATCCTAATAATTATTTGAATCGTTTTTCATTTCTATTGAGGTTAACATACGAAAATATGAAATCACTTATTCCAACAGCCTGAGTGGCTACTTTATTAACAATAGTTTCAACATCAGTTTCATTATTATCTGGGGGGATAGTAGCCAGGTCTTGGTCGGAACTGGTTTGACCACCTGTGTCGAAACTATTTTCCTCAGAGTCTATCTGTGAAAAGGGATTTGGATTCAGTTTATAGGTGAATTTTCCAGAAAAGTGTTTAATCCCGAAGGGAAAGTTTATGACTGTCATCATGTGTGAGAATGTGTTTGATATTGATAAAAAATCGGGCGAAGTATTTGAAGAATTGTTACCAACAAAATCGAAAAAACTTTATGAGCAGCAGTACGAGGCATTTCAGAAAGTTGTTTGTTCTTCAACCCTCTGGGCATATTACTCAATGTTAAAATCGGTCATTAATATCAGAGAAAATATCGACATAAGCAAATATCCGAAGTTATTAGCTTTTTTGAAGAGAAAAAACGAAGGGTTGAAACCGAAGAAATCAAAAAAAAAGGTGAGCGGTCGTCGGACCGCCGACATAAGCTTGCTTCTTATGCACAATAGAATGCGAGGTTGGGAAAACCATCAATAAAAATACGCGCAATAGAATGCGATGTTGGGAATTACATTAGGCCTAGTACGTTCTACTAAGTTTTATTTTATATTTTTCAAAATTTTGACAATTTTTGACAATTATTGACCATTTTTTCCAAATTTCTGACAATTTTTGTCCATTTTTTCAAATTTTAACAATTATTGACCATTTTTGACAATTATTGACCAATTTTGACAGTTTTGACAATTTTTCAAAAATGTTGACCATTTTAGACCATTTTTCCAAATTTTAACTATTATTGACCATTTTTGAGCATTTTTGACAGGTTCTGACAATTATTGACCATTTTTGACAATTTTTCAAAAATTTTGACTATTTTTAACGATTATTGACCATTTTTGATAGTTTTTTATAATTATCGACCATTTTACGAAAAATTTGACAATTTCTGACCATTTTTGATAATTTTTCTAAAATTTTAACCATTTCTCAAAATTTTTGACAATTATTGACCATTTTTTCAAAATTTTTACAAATATTAACCATTTTTGACAGTTTTTGACAATTATCGACCATTTTTCCAAATTTTTGACAATTTTTGAAAATATTTGGCAATTATTAACCATTTTTTCAATATTTTGACAATTATTGACCATTTTTCCAAATTTTTGACAATTTTTGACTAGCCTTCCCAAAAGTCCTATGTCGTGCAATAAGAAGCAAGCTTCAATTTAAATTTCATGGGATTGGTAGATTATTCAGAAATCTGGCAACACTGTTGCGTGACGGTCTTTTCGTAACGGTTACACGTTTTACGAGTTCACTAGCCTTCTCAAAAGTCCTATGTCGTGCAATAGGAAGCAAGCTTCAAAATTCTCACGTTTGAGCAAGTGAACCAGTTTTTAAAAGAGGCCCCGCCCGGATGACACATATTTAATCATGAAATTAGGTAATTGTAATAATTATATCCATAAGATTTTAAGGAAACGATTTTTTTGTAGGTTGCTCTAATTATGGGCGTTGCGGGAGCTTGCCGAGGAAAAGAGCTGGTGGATTTAGATGTGAACGACGTGAGCGATATGAGAGATTTCTTCCTGATAACGGTCAGAAACACCAAAAATAAAGTTAATAGAAATTTTGTGATTAAAAATTCAGAAAACAATAGGATAAATGTTTTCCAAATAATCCCAAAGTATGTGGCTTTACGAAAAATTGGGACCCCTCGTTCAAAATTTTTTGTTCAATACATTAACAGAGAATGTACTAAGCGTCCAGTGGGGAAAAACATGTTTGGTATATCTCCACGGAAAATAGCAGCTTTTTTAAAATTAGAAAATGCGACATCATATACTGGATATTGTTTTAGACGTACATCTGCGTCTATATTAGCTGATTCGGGAGCAACAATAGATGTGCTGAAGAGACATGGAGGATGGAAATCCTCCAACGTGGCCGAAGTATATGTTGAATCTTCCATTAAAAATAAACAAAACATATCAGATAAAATATTTGGTCAAGTTGTCGATTTATCTTCTATGGATAATATGATGCCGTCATCTGCATTATCGCGTCCTGTTTCTGCAGCTTCATCGGAACAAACACCAGTTATTCACTGTGAAAACGACCTATCCGTTATGAATAAAGTATCTTTATCCGCTGCATTAACCCAGCAAAAATTAGTTAATATGGAAAATTGTAATAATGTTACTTCAAACATTAATGTTCATTACCATTCTAAGTAATTCTTTTTCAATAAAATACATATTTAAATTATTTATTAGCAATTTTATTCTTCCGGGACTTTCGTCAATATTTAATCCCGGGGGGATTAAATGTTACACTTCAGTACCTGTCAAAATGGACTGAAGTTGTTACTTCAGTCCCGGAAGTACGAAAAAGTTGTTAAATGATTTTGATATTGTAAATGATAAGGTAAACTTTTATGAGGACAATCAGGGATGTATTGCAATAGTCGAAAACCCTGCAAATAATAAACGAGTAAAGCATATAGATTTAAAGTATCATTTCATACACGAGCTTATAAAAAAGAATATAATTGCCATAAAATATGTCGATACTCGGAGACAAGAAGCTAATAAAGGGTATGCCCCAACAACACTTCTTAACTCATGTGTTTAACATAGGACCATTGGACTTGTTAGAGTTTCTAGCGAGGAGGGAGCGCTAAAACTTCCTCAAAATCATATCAGTTGTTAGCAATGTTTCTTGTTGGTAACAATCAATTGTCAATTCTTTTATGATGGTTGTTATGATCTTACCTAAGGCATATTTCATTCACACTCCCCGTTAAACCCGGTTAGAGTATCTCGGTGAAGAGATGGGAGTTAACTACGTCATAATGACGTCAACATTAACCATTTTTGAAGTCCTATTTCTTTCACTTTACGTTTTTCACCCACTACACCAGAACTACACCACAGTTTAATGAGAGTTTGTAACTATAACCTAACTAACATTCATTTTGGATCCGAAAGAAAAAAAATTTGTTGTTTGTTGTTCATCTATATTTTATTGTGATTGTGTAAACCTAATTGATCATGTCTATGAAAATAAAAAATCAAAAAATTAAGTTGTGTGCAACCATATTGTTGGTGGATGATCTGACCGCTGTTTTGTTAGGAGGAAAATACATCCATTTGATAAAAGAGAATCATCAAAGTATTGCCACAATAACTGCTCTAAGAGGTATCAGGTTTTATCATTTCAGAAATCCTTCTTTCTTTGAATCCTGGATAGATTATTACCTAGAATCAGATTTCTATCGCATGTTTCGAATGAGGAGAAACACTGTACAACAACTGTGTCAAGAAATTGTTCCTTTATTAAAAAAAAAGAAATTATCATGGGGGACGAATCCCAGTACCATTAGAAAAAACCATACTTATATTTCTTCACTACATAGGTAAAGGAGATGATTTATATATTATTGCAGATCGATTTGATGTATCTGAATCAACAGTTCACAGAATTATCACTAATTCATTGGATTCTATTCTGAAAATAGAGAAAAAATATATTTCTTGGCCTAACAAACATGAGAGGTCCCAACTGATGGCAAAGATTATGAGGAAAAATGGATTTCCTGGTGTGATAGGTGTTATCGATGGTACCCATATCAAATGTAAAATCCCCAAAAAACAATAGGATTCCTATTGTGACCGTAAATTTGATCATTTAATCACAATCCAAGGCATTTGTGAATATAAAGAAAAAATTCACTCATATTTCTGTTGGGTGGCCTGGATCCATCCACGATGCAAGGGTAAATATTGAATATTTTAATTGATGGATCCTGTATCAATAATTAAAGACATATATTTCTTGAAGATCCAATTGAGACACAAAAATATAGGCTGTTATATAACATGAAAATATTACTAATGCTTGAAATTATAATTATTTAATTTCAGATTTTCAAGGAGTCTGGCTTTGGACGCAGTATTGATATCCTATGGTCCCCAGTACTATTTTGAAGAAGGAACCCATATTTTAGGAGACTCTGCATATGCATTGAAAACCTACCTACTTACCCCTTACAAGGACAATGGTCATTTTTCAGATGTCCAAAGAAACTTCAATAAGAAACTAAGTAAATTGAGAGTCACTATTGAACATTTATTTGGAAGACTTAAGGGAAGATTTAGGATATTAAAATATATTGATGTAAATAGTGCGGAAAGAGCTGTGAAAATTATATCGGTTTGTTGCATTCTACATAATTTATGTATCAAAGCACATGATTTATGCAATGATTTGGAAATAAATACAGTTGAGTTCCCAAGAATACATTTATTTGTAGAATGTCCAGGCCAATGCAAAGAGAGATGCCATAGCACAATTTTTAAGGCAATAGGCAATATGTTTTGCTTATGTTGAAAATTTTCATTTAATAATGTATCACTATAAATAATTATTGTATTTTGAAGTAATGGTATTCTTTTATTTTCTCCTATTCCACCTGCCTCATTGTCTTGTATTGTAATGAAAAAGTAAATAATTTGAACAATATACCATTTATTCATTGTAACGTGTTTTCCTCCTCGTGCGTTGTTGCTCGTGGCACCTCACACCTGACTCCCTCAATGCTTGTGCTCGGGCGCCAGATTTTTTACGTGGTTTACTCCACGGTCCCTTGACTCGTAGCGTCAAGAGTTCCGGATAGCCTCAGATGGAGGTTACGGAAAAATTCCAGGGGTCGTATTGAAGTTCAAAGAAAAATAAGTTTCAACCTACCTTTAAAGGGACCCTAAGCGAGTTTGTATTGGTTGGAACTGTTGGAAGTGGGACAGTTTAACATCAAAATGCGAAAAGAGAAATATACAATTTAAAATATTCTTTCTACCTAGGTATGGTATTTCTTCAGGATCATGCAATTACTTATGGCTAAGTCTACAATTCTACTGAAGTGCAGGAAATCAATAAAAGAATAAATAAATAACAGTCGCCAAGTGTTACTACAGTTTATTGAGTCACAATAAGCAATTTAAAGAACATATTCATAAAAGTATAATTATTACAGTCGGGCTTTACCAAATGAGATTATGCGAGATAAATAAAAAATATATATATATAAATGTAATCTAACGTAACAGTTTTCAATGCAACACAGAGAAAATAAAAGTTCATGCAGTGTTCATTAATTTTGGCTAGCAAGCGGGTGTAACCGGTAGCATTTACTAAGCGAGCTGATGCAAGATAACTAAAGCTAATGCATATAACCTGGCAATCAAAGCAATCCCAAATAAAATAAATAACTAACCAGGCCGGGTAATTAGTACAAAGGTGTAAATCAGTGGTCCTTTCACCGGGTTCGGTTTTCTATTCTAGAATTTGCTCTTAAACGTACTATATTAACTTTCAAGTGGAAATTTATTTAACGGGATTCCTAGGAGAATATCAGACAAACCTGATCGTCAGCGATCACCTGATATTCTCCAAAGGTGTTAATAGGTACACTCAAACACACCAGAACGTCTACGAATGTTTGAGAGTAACTTAGAACCACAACGATTTATGGGAATGCTGTGGAAAGGGTGTAATATTGTTTCGCAATAAAAAAAAATTACCAATTGCAAATAACAGAGTTATTTCGGAGAAGACCACTGATCAACAATAATTTTAAAATTTATCAAAAGACAAGTTTGAAAACTTTATTCAAACTTAAGCTTATAAAATTAAATTGGAACTAATAATTATAATCATATGCGGCTGATAACGGTATATCAGCAGAAAACTATATTTATTTTTCAAACCAATTGAGTTTTAAATTTATACAAAATGCTCACCTTCACAAAATATAACAAACGACGGGTTTTTTCTTAACGGAGTGGCAGCAAAAATTGTTTTTAAAAATACGACTCTACACTATCACGGTCGGTTTTCAAGGGAGACCTTTAGATTTTTCAAAATGCCTTTTACCCATGTCCTATCCCTACTTTTTGATAGTCTGCGCGAATATAATTCCAAAATCCCAAACTCCTACGCTGATTTGAAATCAATTATCGTCACCCAGAATATCTAGTTTTTTGTTTCCCAAAATTAATGATACACTTTACAAAAGGTTCTCTTTTAACAAAAGTAGACGGAAATTCTAAATGTTTGAAATAAACTAAAATGTTTTACAACGTTGCCTAGCTGAACATTTTTTCCAGGTGAATTACCGAAATTAAAACTTAAATTTTTAAGAAAAATAACTAGAAATGTAACTTCGTTACATCATAGTGTAACAAAACAACAAGAAAAAAACTTCAAAAATAAAAAAATACATGTAGGTACAAATATTGACAAAGAATTGTGTAATTTCCAAAGATAAAGTCTTCTCAAAAATCACATACAGGGGTTGGAAACTGGATGAGAAATTTCTCCTATAAGTAAAAAAAAAGAATTTCTAAAAAACATAACAAACATAAATAAAAAATTCAGCTCAAATGAGATCAGGTAAAAATGTCAACAGGTACAAATGACAACAAGAGATCGATCTTACAAATCAGCTTCAAAAGTTAAGAATCTGAAGATGAAGAACGTTTTCGCTTTCTTGTTTCATTTTCTTTATGAACAAGTTTTTCAAAAATATTGATAAATTTATTCCTTTGATCATTTTGTTCTTTAAGAATTTGATTTTGGTCATTAATCAATATGAACATTTGAGAAAAGTATTTTTCTGAGTTTTTCTCAATGTTCTTCAATCTTAAATTGTTATCTTCATTCACTGACATATATGCCCTTTTCTTTGCTAGATTATTGTTTTCATTGGAATTTGAATTTTCTTTAGTAACTGATTGTTCTCCATAACCAGATGCTGTAACAGTGGGAGCATCATTTCTTTCCAATGAATTTTCGGAGACATTATTTTCCACCAAATTTATACTAGCAAGAGGTTCTGTAGAAACAATTTTCTCAGAAGTATTCAACTCAGAATCAATAATCAGTTTGGGATTCGTTTTATCTTTCTCACCATTTATTTTATGCAATTCATCATAGAATTGGGGTGGATCTTTTTTGGCTGTTCCTGTTGTTCTTTTGACATAGGCAACAAAATTAATGTAAATTTTTGTTAAATTTTTAAATTTATGCCTCAATTTATCAGTGGCTACCTTGCCTTTTCCTACTCAATATCCTGCCTCATTCATTCTGTAACATGTCTATCGACCCTGACCGTAAGACAATTGACGTCTGCCAACGGACGTTTCCATTTTTCCCAACGCCACGTGAAACACCCCTTTCTGTTATCGACCGCCTACGGGGAAAGATCATCTTTCGCTATCTTTCATATCTTAAGTACCTATCTTATGAATTTTGCTGTGGTAAGTTCAAAAACATAATTTAAAATTAATAAGCTTCTTCTAAAGTACTGTCTGATATAATTTTCGTATGCATTCTTTATTTTTTTACAGAGATAGACGAAATTAAATTCAACACGTGGTCATAAACTGTTCTTTTATACTAATATGGTAGTTTAAAACCAAATATTCTTTTATAATTCACTGTTTTACTTTTATACAAACATTTTCAAGCTTTTTCAGTTGCGAAATAACTCTTTTAATTATAAAATAACATAAAATAACCTATAAAATATTCTTTCGTAACGCCAGTGCCGGTTTCATATATTTCCTAAGCACGATATTTTTTCATATAACTAAATAAATAACTTTTTGCTATGATTAGTTTCTTTCGGATCATCAGTATATTTTTTTAATTTAGCCGATAATTGCTATTTTTACTGTTTTAACATGGAACATATAATGTTGGAAAGCTTTCAGTAAATTGAATCAATTTTTTTGACTTTCAAATAACTGCTTTCCTTTTCTTTAACCTGAAAAGCTGACCAACATAATGTGCCATTACATTCAAGTTCCTATAAATCCCTGATCCACCTGTACTTCTAGGTAAGCACAGCTTCAAGGATATAACCCTAGGATATAACCCAAGGATATAACCCAAGAATATATTCCAAGGATATAACCCCAAGACCTAGGCTATGATATAAGCCCTAGCCAAGGACAGAACCCCAGGATACAGCCCTAGATCAAAATACCGCCCTAGAACAGAACACATCAGTTAAGATCAAGACCTGACTATCTTCTTCAGGAAACCACTTCATCTAAGCTAAGTACCTATAAAAGTACAAATTCCTCTATTTGTTTCCTGTGGCAGAATCAATTAAAAATTTGTTTTAACTCTATCTTTCATTTTTTTAAAATCCTCAACTATAAAAGTTGAGGGAGATATCGCCCGGGGTAATTTTTAGTAATTTTTTTTAATTATTAACTTTTATTTAAATTTTACAAGGCGTTTCTACCTTTTCCGCCTTAGTTTTTCAGTACTTTTTATCGTCAAAAAGGTAGTGGTGCCCTCAACTTTTACAACCTTGTGCAGCATAATCTTGGGGTCGAATCACCCTTGAGAGGAGTCTCTAGCCGGAGCCCTTCGAGCTGGTGCCCTGTGAGGTACAGCTATTTACCGTTACAATTCTTTTGGCTAGTTCACGCCATAAAATGTTATAGCTCGATTTCTTATCATTGAAGCATTTCATATAATGGTCATTTCCACGTAAACTTAAAAAGAAATCTGTGGCTTCAATATCCTTGCTAGTTGGTTTTCCCCTAGTAGTCCAAATCATTCCTGAATCTAAAAAATATAATATCTCAGTATTGCACTATAATAATACAGTATACTAACTTCTTAGATCCAAATAAGTCTGGTCATCATATGATGTAGGTGATGCTGGTTTGGACGTTGATGATCCTGCGAATTCCCCTCAAAATGAGAAATACATAATTATAAGTTACATTTCAAAACCGCAGACCATTTTGAGCGGGCCTTACATGTTGGGCTTGACTGAGTTTCATTGAAGTCTGCATCAGAATTGATATCAATGTTATCTATACTCTGATCCTGTGCTTCCTGCATTTGTTCATGAATCTGTTCATTTTCAAAAATATAAATTGATTTTATTCCACCATGTATGGAAAAGTCTTTTAAATAATTTGAATCACATAGATCCAAAACATACTGTTTAAGGAGCTTGTCATCTGAAAAAATGAAATTACCTAAAAAAATACTTTACTTTCCTAATCTTTACCATTCCGTAACATCTGTACATTTTCCCCTGTATCTCGTACTTCGACATCCACTCCATTGATTTCTAATTTGAAATTCTCCATATTAGTAAACAAATCTTCAAGTTCAGCCCTAACCTAACACTACTTTCTCGAGTTCAACTTTAACCAACTTAATCAACGATGGAGTTGGTTAACCCAAAGACAGGTTGACGGGAGGTGTACCCAAATGGAAATGACGTCACGGTTAAACTCAATGAAATGGGATTATCAGCTTTAACCATGGCGGGTAATGTGAATGAAATATGGCTCTATGGTTGTTGTAAGGAAATAGGGTGTAATATAAGAATCTATTATCATCGATTACAAATAAAACATAAAAGGAAAGCTGGCATTTTCATTACAAAGATACTAAAGGAAGGTACAACAAATAAATAAAAATAAAAGGTTATAGGCCCAGCATCTCGAGAAGAGAAATAAATCAGAAAACAGTGAGGTTAAGGATAAAAACACGCGAGTCGAAATGAATTCCTCAGGAAAAAATACCTATAATATAGAAATTTTAAAGGATGATAATTAGATGAATTTGAAGTTCAGGATGCGAATGATTTTGGCTGAAAATTCCGTAAACGGACAAGTAGAAAAATTAATTGATGTAGACAGCTTGAATGAATGATTGTACAGTGTACCGCTGACAAACACCTTGAGAGCTTGAGAGACCAGAAAACCGCTTATGGCATGTGGCGAGTGCTCGAGAACAAATTTGACAACAAAAAGGGCTGCCTGGACAATTGTACCTAAGGAAAAAGAAGCTATCCATGAAGATGAAAGAAGGTGAATCACTAAAAACATTTATTGTAGAATTTGAAGAGATCTTGAGACAATTGAAAGGTACAGGGGTTCAAATAGATGAAAAATATATCTGCAACTTACTGCTAACCCTACCAAAGTCCTATGAAATGGTTGCCACTGTGATTGAAAACATGCCCGACGACACATTGAAATATGAGAATGTTAAAAATAAATTATTAAGCGAAGAAGAAAAACTCCATTTGAGTAAACCAATTACTTATCAAGTTTAACAAACTGCCTTTAACAATGAAGCAGGATGTTATCGATGCGGAAAGCCAGGGCACTACGAACGTGAGTGTAGGTCACAGCTAGGCCAATTCAGAGGTGGGATACAAAATAATTCTAATGAAGGAAGATACTATAATTACAACCCAAGAGGAAATGGCCAAAACAGTAGGGGAAGATACGTAAATAGAGGAAGAGAAATGTACAGGGGTAATTATAGAGGCAGGTTTACACATCAGAGAAACCAAGGTATGCAAAACACGAGCAACTTACTGAGCAAGAAGACACACAGGTGAGCCAAGTGAGTGATGAAAATGCATCAAATGTTTGTTTTAATGTAGGGGATAGTATATCACAAGTTAATTCTAATCAGTTAACTTTTTGTATTGACTCAGGGTGCACAGATCATTTAATTAATAATAAAAATGTATTTTCTGAAATTGCAATGCTTAATAGCTATTGCAAAAAACGACATTTACCTTTTAGCTACAGGGATAGGAAATATTAATGTAATCTGTACTGTGATGGGAAAAGAAACGAACTGTAAAATAAAAAATGTCTTATATGTACCTTATTTGAGAAGAAATTTATTATCTGTTGAGAAATTAGAAATGTCCGGATTAAATGTCAACTTTAGAGAGGGATTGGTTAAACTCATTCATAATAGTGAAATCATGGGGATTGGAAAAAGAAATAGTTTGTATGAAATCAGTTTCAATGTAATTAATAATGAATGCCATAATGTAGATATTATTAAAAATGATGTTTTTATCAAATGGCATAAAATGTTTGCACTCTTAAATTTTCAAAGCCTCAAGAAATTAGTTAGTGGGAACATAGTAGTGGGTTTAGAAAATGTTCAGCTCTCAGATTTAGAATTTTGTGAACCATGCACTGCAGCAAAAATATGTAGAAAACCATTTGGTACCAGGGTAAGAAGTAATAAAATGTTAGAGATTGTTCACACAGATATATGTGGACCTATAACGCCAATTTCATATGATGGAAGTAAGTATTTTATCATTTTCACAGATGATTTTTCTAACTTTACATCAGTATAGTTGATTAAAAATAAAAATGAGGCATTTACAAAGTTTAAAGAATTTTATTTCATGACAAAAGCAATGTTTGGTTTCACTATTCAACAACTGAGGTGTGATAATGGAGGGAATATAAGTATATCACATGATTTTAGAAATTTTTGTAGGGAAAATGGGGTAGTTTTTTTTATTCGGTTATTTAACGTCGGTCTATTTCTGCAACTCAGGCGAATCACCGACGCCGGGAGCACTCTACCCCTAACCGGAAATTTTGCCGAATCCACTAGTGTTCCAACCAGTGGTAGGGATCTTTATCGAACCCAACATCCATGGACTCGGGACCTCAGTTTTACGTCTCATACGAAAGACGGCATATCTACATTATACATCGTGCTCATTGGCGAGCTGTGATATGCTACTGACCCTAGTAATCTGAAGTGTTTCGCTGCAGGCTGTACGGGCTCTACGTCGGTGTTTCCTTAGTGGTCACCCATCCAAGTACTAACCTCGCTCGACCTTGCTTGGTTGTAATTATTATTCAATTCCATATACACCAAAAAAAAAGTAAGGTGGAACGCAAAAATCGAACACTAGTGGAAAGAGCTAGAGCAGTTATAAATGAATCGGGTGTGCCAAAAGAACTCTGGTGGAGACAATTTTAAATGTCAATTATGTAATAGATAGAGGGCCCACTGAAACACTTCAAAATAAAACCACGGCAGAAGTGTGGTAAAATGTTAGCAATTTGAAAATTTTTGGTACGGTAGCATATAAGATATAAGAAAAGAAATAAGAAACAAATTTGACTCTTAAGTTGAAAAAAAATGTATTGTAGTGGGTTATACACAAAATGGTTACAGGTTGTGGAATATAGAAAGAAATAATGTAACAGTGTCAAGAGATGTTAAGTTCAATGAAAATTAATTTTACTTTAATGAAAAATGTGTTACTTTGCAAACAAAGAATGACCAGGAAGACAGGAATAGTTATGAAAATAATGAACACAGATAGAGAAACTGAAAGCATGGAAGGAAATAGAGAGAATGAAAATGATGAGCTAGGTATCTCTGAACATGTACGAATGAGTACAATGGCATGATGATTATGAAACTTACATAGCTCTTAATGCACTGAAATATTTAGAAAATGTTCCAGAAGGGTATGAAGATTTGAATTACAGAAAGGATAGGGGTGATAGGTTAAATGCGATGGACAGGGAATTAAATTCAATAGAAAAAAAATAAAATATGGGAAATAATACCTAAACCTAAAAATGTACAAAATGAGTGTGGCAAATACCTATAAGGCTCGTCTTGTAGTAAGGGGGTTTGCTCAGGGAAAGAGTAAGTATTCAGATATATATTCACCTGTGGCAAAAATGAGTACAATTAGAACTTTATTAGTTGTTGGAAATCAATTTAAATATTATTTTATTCAGTCGGCTTTTCTAAATGGTAGTCTAAATGAAAATATTTTTGTTAACCCACCAAAAGGAACCAAATATCCTGAAGGTCATGTTTACAAATTGAATAAAGCTCTTTATGGGCTAGTACAATCCAGTAAGTGTTGGAATGAAAGAATACATAATTTTCTCCTCAGTATTGGCTTTATAAGATCTGAAACTGACTTTTGTTTATATAAACTAAAATATTTAATGGGAAATGTTTTCTTGTTGATATATGTTTGATGATATTATTTTAGCGGTGCCAAATTCAAATAATATGAACAATATTAAACAAAAACTAAAGACATGTTATTCTAGAATGTCATCAGTTTGCAAACCGTCGAAGACAACATAGGATACCCAACACCTTACAGTTAGCTCTCAGAGACCAAATGAACGATTCCTTAAGTTTTTTAAAAGCCATAAACATGTACAATTTGTAATTTTACTGTTATTCTTTACTATGTAAATTCCTTTGTAACCACTAAACTGCCAATAACCCTAGTGGTTGATGCAGTATATGTTAAATAAAAAAAAAACTAAAGAAATAATTTCAACTGAAAGATAAAGGCAATTTAAAATATTTTTTTCTACAATCATTAATAAAAGTGACTTTTTTCTAATCGATTTTCGTTCATAAAATATGTATTTGTTAAACAGTTCAAAAAAGTGTCATTAGAGTGAGATAAAGTAGTTTTTTTAACGCTGATTCCAAATATTCCCGCAAATGGCTCTGCAGATTAAACTCATCTGACATTTTACTTAGCGTTTTGTCATCATGAAAAACATAAACATTCAAATCGACGCCATTTTTAGTCCATTTAGAGCAACCTAAATAACACATTTTTTGGTTTTTGCTTGATTGTAGGAAAAATAGTGTATACAACATGCATAAAGTGTCTTTTTTCTCTCACGAAAAAAGCACCACTTTATACACTTGTTGCATAAATAACTATTTAGGACTTGAAGTTGAGTATGGTAGAGAAAAGGGAATACTATGTATTATTAAATCAGTCAACATACATCAAAACATTATTAAAACGTTATGGTTTTGACAACTGCAAACCTACATCGGTACCAATTGATCCTAATTTGAATTTACAGAAACCTGATAGTAATTTTATAGACAAACCTATCAGAGAACTTGTTGGTTGTCTGATGTATCTTTCTTTAGACACTAGACCTGACGTCTGTTTTAGTGTGAATTATTTTAGCCAATTTCAGGATAAAGTTGACATTTCTAGATGGAATCATTTGAAATGAATTTTAAGATATTTGAGTGGAACACAATACGTAGGCTTAAGATATGAGAAACAAAATACAACAAATCTAGAATGTTTTGTTGCTTCAGAATGGGGATCAAATGTAAATGATAGAAAATCCGTCTCGGGATTTTTATTTAAGATTTTTGGAAATACTATTAGTTGAGCTACTCGAAAACAAAAATGTATTGCTATGTCAACTACTGAAGCCGAACTGGTAGCTTTAGTAGAATCGGTTCATGAAAGCTTATGGTTAAAAAAGTTGTTAAATGATTTTGATATTGTAAATGATAAGGTAACCTTTTATGAGGACAATCAGGGATGTATTACAATATTCGAAAACCCTGCAAATAATAAACGAGTAAAGCATATAGATTTAAAGTATCATTTTATACACGAGCTTATAAAAAATAATATAATTGCTATAAAATATGTCGATACTCGGAGACAAGGAACTGATATCCTCACAAAAGGTCTGCCCCAACAACACTTCTTAACTCATGTGTTTAACATAGGACTATTAGACTTGTTAGAATTTCTAGCGAGGAGGGAACGCTAATAACTCCCTCACAATCATATCAGTTGGTAGCAATGTTTCTTGTTGGTAACAATCTATTGTCAATTCTTTTATGATGGTGGTTATGATCTTACCTATGGTTGTTGTAATGGAATAAGATGTAATATAAGAATCTGTTATCATCGATTACAAATAAAACATGAAAGGAAAGCTTGCTTTTTCATTACAAAGATACTAAAGGAAGGTACAACAAATAAATAATAATAAAACAAATTACCCAATTTGAAGAGCCGAGGCTTCGTTTACGGATATTTATAAATAATACGAACCTTTACATGAAAAATTTGTTCTGAAATTTCCCTTCCCAGTGGTAGAAAAATATGAAATATTTTGGGTTGGCAACTTGGACCGAAGTACCCTAATGACCGTCCTATTTCAAAATTTTGTCCTTTACTCCAAACAGATAATTACAATTTGGCTTGACTTTCCTCCTTTTTGTTTTTTATAGTTTAGAGCCGGTTCGCTCAAGGCCGGGGAATATGTTTGGATTTCGAACATTCGCCTTAATTTTATTTTATTTTCGTCAGCGGTGAATTGACGCTTCTCGACCGTGAGCCGCGATCGGCGCGCTTCCTCTCGAAAACTCGACGGGAGAACGTTGTAACTCGTGATTACCGTGGCGTGTAAGCCAATCTGGTAAAAAATGTATTGTATTGTCGGCTATTGATGCCCAGAATTTGTGGATCCAATTTGTTTAATGTTTATTGTACATTACAAGTCTTCTTTCCCAATATTTCATACTTTTTATTCGTTATTGGTAGCAGTGACGCAGACCAGAAGAAAGTCCCACTGGTAAATAATACTTTTGCAATTTACTATTCAAAAATAACATAAAAAATAAAAAATGAAATTTTTTTAAAGAATCGCGTCACTGGAGACGATCCGTAAAAATTAAAGGGCAATCGCTCTCCATACACTTTGTTCCTGGACGTTCTTTTTAGGTTCCTAATTACCGCCAATGTCCCCACTTTAAATATGATGTTCCTGGAACGTTTTCAACATGACACTCAATAAATGTTATAGGAGTATGTTCCTGGAACATACTAATTAAGTGTTTGAGGGTCTCTTATAAAATAAAAGAATCCTGTTTTATAAGTATAAGATTTGCTGTTTTTTTAATATAATGAATACACAAAATATTGCAACTGTTCCTACTTTGCTGTTTTGAAAATCGATAATAAATTTAAATTTGCTGCTTTTACATGCCCTACGTTATGGCAATTAATCAACCAGGTGAACAAATGATTGTTTTCTAATTTCTACAAAAAATAGAAGTTGATATTCTTCCATATCAAAGAATGGAAAGGGTTAACTTGTTCACGGGGTATTAGTCATAAGTGAAAAAAAAAGAAGAAATACAGTCATAGTTCCTAAAAAAGAAGAACCTAACCTATGTATTTACTATTTCTCCGCTTACCCACACAAAACGGCTAGTGTTTTATTCTCTTCAATTTAATTTACCAAAGCAGATTACCGTAATCTTTTTACTCACTCCTGTGGATTCTGAGGTTTTACCAGTGCTGTATATTATTTTTTCATCTCGAGGTTTTGCTGACCGGAAGAAATTCTCGTTTGAGGTAAGTGCATAACCTAGGTTCATTATTTATTTTCTTGTGAAACTAAACTATTGGGATACGAACAATGGCTGATAAATATTCAAAAAGAACAATTCTTCATAAGTTTTCTGCAAAGGTACAAACGACAGCGAATTCATAGTTGTACCTCCAACACTTCAGTCTTCACCCCCGAAACGATTATCGTTGTGAGCAGTGAATCTAACTTTTCCCACCATGTTTTATCAGATTCTGAGTCAGATAATGCAAATAGTTCGATTACCAAACTGTTGAGTGATCAAAAAGCTGATAATGTAAATATTTTCATCAATATGTGTGACATAAACATAAAATCTACCAACAAAATTGCCACTTCTTTAACCTTCCGATGCTCGCACGCGGACTCTTAGTCCGCAGGTAAACATTTTTGGCTTTTCGTATTCTCGATAATCAGTATTCAGCTGACTGTCGCAGTGTGTAGTTATTGTTGTAATTTTTGCATATCGTTACCTTATTTCTAATAGGGCGTATCCCACAAAAATCCAGAATTGAGAATTTTGTGTAAAATGAACCATAGGGTTCAGCTACATCTAAATTTAAAATGTCGTAAACCCAATACAACGTTAAATATGTCTTAATGCCGCCTTCTAATACGTCGTATAAAAATCACGTGATTCCTTTATTTCTAATATGACCTATCCATCAGTTCTTTATAGATGATGACATGTCGTGCGTGGAGTTTGTAGTGCAAGTTTTCCATTTTCTTCTTTTGTTCATTGCAATTTAGTCGAGGGTAAGTATGTAAAATATTCATTGATATATGATAGATATTTTTGAACATATTAGCGAAATGGGCTTAAAACTTGCTCGAAAATGCGTTGTTTGATACAGCCTATTGTGATAATAACCATGTAATGTGGCATATTCACAGTTGCTCCCAGTAACCTTGTCAATGAATTGTTTGATACGTCTTATTGTGTTAATCGATTGTTGTGGGATATGACATATTCTTCGAAGGTTTTCATTGTTTCAGATGTCAGGAAGAGCAGCAAAAATTGTTGCTTTAGCACTTGCAACAAATAATGATGGTTTGAACATAAATAATATGGAAATTAATGTACCTTATGAGGTAGCAGTATTAGGCGACATCACTAATTATTATATAATGCCTCAAGATAACTCAGATCTAATTGCTGAAAATTCATCAATAATCGAAAAAACGCAAAATGAAATAAATAATAAAAATCAGTCAGAGCTTGCACTAACCGAGTCTGCCCATGATGATTTAGCCTTTCAGAAAATTAATTACTCTGAAAACCTCAGCTATTTTCCGATTGAAGTAAATAATGTATGAAGATATAAAAAATGACCCTCATTGTATTCAGCTAGAGGCAGATTCCATTCAAGATGACAATGAAGTGGATACCAAACAGAATATTATGCCACCCACTTGTTTGGTTAAAGCAATGAACAATTCGAACGAAGATCCTGACTATATTGAAGACCAGGAAGAGACTGAAGATGAGGAGGATGAAGTTGAGGAGGATGAAAATGTAGAGAAAGAAAATGAAAAGAATACAAATGGAGATGGAAATGAAAATAGGCAGAATGAAAATAAAGAGAAAGAAAATAAGTTTGGCAAAAACGTTTCTAACATAAATCTCAGAAAAAAACGTAGAAAAATAGCCGATCTGGAAGCATTGGAGAAGAACGTGAACAAAAAAAAAAGAATGCTAGGACAAACGTATATTGGATATTCCAGAACTAAATATGGTATAGTTAAACATAATAAGACAAGGTGTGCACGAGAAACAGGCCAAACCTGTACTTCTTAGTTTTGTGAAAAAGCTGCCAATCGCTTCTGCAACTTGTTTTCTAAAGATATTCGGAAAAATATATTCGATACATTTTTTGCCATGAATTGGGACCAAAAAAAATGTATGTTCTACACATGACTTGTTATCATCCCCCGAAAAGGACTTATACAAAAAATCCCTCCAGAAGGACTGGATCGTTTGACTATTTTTTACAAACGTCAGAAGGCAAACATCAAGTTTGTAAAAAATTATTGCTAAGTACACTTGGAATAAAAGAAAAGATTATATGCAACATTGGATTAGGGATGGAAATACATTTGGAATGATGAAGAGACAGGAAAGTAAAAACGAAGAAATGGTTCAACGACGACGTGAGTCAGCAGCATTTACAGAACAAGAAAAGAGAAGAAAGCATCTGGAAAACTTCTTCAAATATTTGCCTAAGATGGAAAGCTATTATTGCCGTCACAGATCGAGTAAGCATTATTTGGAGCACAATATCAAGACCAAAACTGAAGTTTATCATGTTTATAAAACCGCTTGTCTTTTCAAACCTCGAAAGGATAATTAAGACCTATGTTGTGCTTTCAAAAAGAAGCACCTAGATTCCGACAGCTGTGGATACCAAAATAAAAATCACATTTTGGCAAACGCTCTGTCACTTTTTGCATCAAAATATAATGTAGTGATAGAATAAAAATACTTAGAAAAGGGTCACACTCAAATGGAGTGTGATTCTTCTCGTAGTTTAATAGAAAGACATCTCAAAGGACGAGACATATTTTTACCGACTGACTATATATCTGTTATACGCAATGCTAGGCAGAAACCAATGCCTTTGGATGTGGAATATTTGGATCATAAATATTTTTTGGACTTCGATAATTCTAATGTCATGAGGTACAAATCTATAAGACCTGGAAAAAACAAGAATGATTTGAAAGTGGTAGATATCAGATGCATAAAATACTCTCCAAGTGGTGAAATTTTTTACAAGGCAAAGTCAAAAGATGAATATTCACCACTTCCACAAAGACAAAAGCCAGTTGATGCCAATATCAATCCTGGCCCCCTTTACAAGGAAAGACTGCGACTAAAGAAGAAAAAGTGGATGCATCTACAGGAAATGAAGCCAGTTCTACCATCAGATACCCACTTTTTCTATGACAATATACGAACAAGACGATTCTATAATGGAACAAAATTCTGAGTCAGTTTCCGAAAACAAAAAAAGGAGGGACAAAAAATAAAGGAAGGAGAAACAGAAAGCTGTACAAAATAAAGTTAATAATGTCAAAAATAAAATGCAATACCAGGAAGCTTGAAAAGTAGTTAGCAAAATGATACATTTTTTGTTTTATGATCTGTATACAGTTTCATTGTTATTATATTTTTAATATTAAATGGAATTTTCATTTTCGTGGTCTTTTCTTTTCGTTTAATTTTTCTGATGAACTTTGTTGTTGTTTGTTAAATTCTTGTCCTTCAAATTCTTTCGACAATAAGTCGTATACAATGCGTTGACAACTAGCTAATAAGTCGTATGCCACGGTTTAACTGTATTATCGATTTCAAATGTTAAAATAAATATGGAGGAAGTAGAATATTTAAGATACTTTTGATATATCAACTTTCCACCTTCAAGATGTCACTTAAATTCAAAATGGAACATTATTTCATTCTTCTGTAAAATTACGTTTTTGGGGATACACCCTATTAGAAATAAGGTAACGATATGCGGAGTGTGAGTCCGCAAGCGAGCCTTTATGTTATAAAGTTTTATTATGATATTCTGCATTTGAAAAATATTACAGGTCAGTTTTAGAAATTTTCTTGATGACTTCAATAAATATATGTTGAGTAGAGACGCACGAACGTGTGCATTCAAGTCTGGACGGTCTATTCGAGACGACTCGGGTCGTGTTCATAATTGAAATCAGGCGTGCGTTTCAACTCAGGGTATGCATTCCTCTCGACTCAATACATATCCGTTCAAGTCAGTATCTATGTGAATCTAATTTATATATTGTACACATTTACAGATGGGAGCAAGAACAGATCCGTTTGAACAAGGTTATGATCGAATGTTTGGAAGAGGACAATGCGGAATCGGATATTGAGTTTGATGACGAAGAAGGGTCTGGGGAAGAGGATAATTTAGAAAGACAGGATTTGGATAGTGATACAGAACAGGAAACTTCGGATTCAGAAAAAGTTTATACAGAATGGCCTACATTCATTGGGAAAGATGAAGTGACATTGTGGGAGAAGCATGTCCCAAATATAAACTAAAACAGGAAATATAATGAAGCATCTGCCAGGTGTAAAGGGAATTGCAAAGAATTTAAAAACCGAAATTGATATTTGGAAGTATTTTTTTTCAAACGATGTTCTAAATGTAATTGTTCATTATACAAATCAACATATTCAGTCAGTTAGAGCAAACTACCAGCGAGAAACAGATGCAAAAGATACCGACATCCTAGAAATTCAAGCACTTTTTGGAATGTTATATTTAGCCGAGGTTTAACAATCAAATCGCCCAAATATTGACGAATTATGGAGCCAAAATGGTACTGGTGTGGAACTATTTAGACTAACAATATCTCAGTGCAGATTTAGATTTCTCCTAGTACATTTACGTTTCGATAATTTGACAACTAGGCATGAAAAAAAGCAAACTGATAAGCTGGCACCGATCAGAGAAGTCTTTGAGCTGGTAGTCAATAATTTTATAACAGCCTATGCACTATTCCAATTCGTTACTATTGACGAGAAGTTAGAGGCGTTCCGGGGGCGTTGTAATTTTAGGCAATACATCCCCAGTAAACCCAATAGGTATGAGATAAAAATCTTGGCTATGGCAGACTCAAAGACGTTCTATACTTCTAACATGGAGGTATACGTAGGCAAACAACCTGATATACCATTTGAGGCTAGCAATTCACCAACTGCAGTAGTATAGTTTGGAAAGTCTACCTGAAGCTACGGGGAATCGGTAAGGGGGGAGGAAACATGGCCGATATCTGTCATAAACGTACCAATAGCGTACGGTACCTATTTTATAAAAGTATTAAAAATAATTATTATTATTATATAATAATTATATATAGAAACTGATTTATGCTTTGCTTTAAAGGCAAGGTATTTTGCAAAACACGGTACCTATTTGTTAAAAATCGTACTTGAATTCAATATGGATACGAAATAATAAGATACCAAGTAAAACTTAAAATACGAAGGAAAATATTGACATTATAAACGCCACTGGCTAATCAATGTCAATCAATTGTCGAAGTGAGAGGGAAGAACACACGCACGCGCTTGCCAATAGGAAGTCAGGTGGTTACCTAGCAGCGGGGTTCGATAAATATTCACCAATTGAGTTAGTAGGAGGGCGTGGTAATTACGATTTTCGCACGACGTTGCCGGCTTAAAGGAATCCCATAACATATTTGGAAAAGTGTTCATCTTTTAATATTCAGAAATTGAAAAAATAATGTTAATAGACAAAATCCAATGAAACAAGCACATTGGAGAACTAACGTTTAATCATTATTGACACATTGTTAATAATAAAAAGTCCATTTTCTAATTATTATATCAATACATACTTGGCACTTTAGGTTTTTCATAGTTAAACGTGGCAATATCGAATGTTTTCGACCGCATTCCTTTCACAGTTTCAGTTATGTTTGCCAAACTATACATAGATTATGTCAACCAATAAAAGGTATCAGCCGTAATGTAACAGTTGACAACTGGTTTACGAACATGGAACTACTAACTTCCCTTCACACACATTTTAAGCTAACTCTATTAGGTACTATCAGAAAAAATAAAAAATAATTGCCCTTAGAGTTTTCTCGTCCATCGCGCCGCCCAATTTTGTCAAGTATGTTTGCTTTCCGGAAAAATTGCACTTTGGTGTCTTTTATTCCAAAAAAAAAATAAAAATGTATTACTTTGTAACCTTAAAAATTGAGCTCAAGCCCAAATAAGAATTAAGTTATGAAATTTGAGTGATAATTAAAAAAAACAAGTGCAATATTATAAATTAATTTGTCTACTCGGTTACATAAGTTTCGGTTGCTCCGGTGACAACCTTAGGCCTTCGACGTCGCTCAGAACGGAGGTAGGGGTGGATCCCTCTTATTGATCTTCCGGACAAAATAGTAGACAACTTGTGTGGGCGCCAACTGAGTTTTCCACTTTGGCCTAGCACGACTAATTTCCCCCGATAACCCAGTAAAACAAGGAATGAAATTTAAAGGCAAACCTCAGCTTATGTTCCTTATAATAGCTAAATGAAAAACATTTAATACCCTTAAGGGGTGTTTTACAATTAATCTCCACTGAAAACCCTAGTAAATGCCCCCCACTTAAAAAAAATTAGCGTGAGCATCTGTTACACATAAAAAAAAATCAAATGATTAACAATTAAATTCCAACCTATACCAGTTAATTGACCTACGTAGTGGGAAATTAATATGGCTGTTCGAGTGTACCATGTAGATAAAAACTTATTAATTATATTTTACCTGAAAAGTAGTGTAAAGTTTATAAAAAAAACACATACAAACGTTTTAGTGCAATAAATCCCCTATAAGGGTTTGTGAACGAGAACCTATAAATCCCAGCAGGGGATGACTACCCAGTCATTAACAAAATTCAGATTCTCGTTCGATGCACTTTTGGAGACCAATCATCTAGTAGGAGCACACACCGGAAAAGACAAGTGACTGACACCTCAACTTCAATACAGAATACTTCCATAGAGAAACCTACCCGAAACATACATCCGAACTACACTGCTCACTATACCGAGCGTGTTCAGATCGAGTCATAAAGTGCTACACTTCCCTCTATGTAAGTCAATACGCATTTGCGAGTAAAACAGCCTACACTCCTGAGTAGCATCGATCAAACGCTCTAACGATTCCCTAAAACGGAACGACAACATTGGTCTTTGGACTTGTAAAGTCACAGAGCAAACGCCTAACATCAAGTACGACTACACTCAGCGGCATCACGAACGAACGCTTTTATCCAAGACACGACTGTCACGGCCAATTGTCAATGTCATCCTACAAATAAACACTTGTAAACATTGGACAGAAATGATAAAGTCAATGTATTAAAACTTATTCAAATAAATTTGAACAATCATAGTACCACAATACCCTCCTGCCAAAGTAAACAAAGCAAGATCAAACACTCGGATTTAACAGACACAACACATGGCTATAAACAGCTAATATATTATAAATAGATGTTCAGAATATATTCGAATGCCATCTTACATAGAAGATTTCTAACTAGTATGTATTTGCTTAAGCCAAAATATGGTAGATAAATGAAGAAAATATACCTTTAACTCAAAAGTAAAGTATGTCTCCATAGCTGCAGAAGTTTTATCAAACTTAATTACTATTTTAAATGTTTTAGACTTCAAGTCAGTAATTTATAACTGAACCCTAATAAACTTTAGCGTTTATCAAGCTGAAGCGGACAAAGTATTTGGACTACTGTGGCTACACCCCAAAGGTGATATAATCAA
This sequence comes from Lochmaea crataegi, assembly GCA_947563755.1. NCBI lineage: Eukaryota > Metazoa > Arthropoda > Insecta > Coleoptera > Chrysomelidae > Lochmaea > Lochmaea crataegi. Next base: position 64,197,035 of record OX387422.1, on the reverse strand, counting down.
AGCCAGAAACAAAATCAGTAGTCCCACGGTAACTAAAAACTAAAGTAAAATCCACAAGGGAGAAAACCCCTTACTACCCTTAATTATGAATTATAATATAACAAACAAAAAGAAACAACTGACATGGATCTACCTACGGACATTACATGATAGACGCTCGTTTTGTATCACAAAACTTACATTATTTACACTACCTGGCGACAAAATATAAAATTGTTGTCATGATGTGAAGACAGGTGTGGTTACAGCCTGCACCACTTCACCGGAAGGATGATGGCAGAGTAGTCCCTAAATCTCTGGGCTGACAAAAATTATTTAACTACTGAAGTACTTTCGTAGTGAACAAATGATGTTAGAAACATAGAGACAATATCGGTCAGGTAATTACTATATACAAATACTTAATATATACAAATAGACGTAGTGACAAGTTCAACCGTTACAACTTGTGACGAGCATGCATAATGACGACGCAATAGATAAGGATACAAGCAAACCTGATATGATATTGGATTACAATATTAGTAAAGGTGGTGTCGACTGCGTGGATAAATTATGTGCAGCGTATAATTGTGCGCGTAACACGAAAAGATGGCGTATGGTGATACTTTAGTCTTTACTAAATGTAGCTGGAATGAATTAATTCGTGATTTTTTCGTTCAATAACTCTTCAAACCAACGAAGAAGAAAGTTTTTACGGGCTTTATCATTTCAGTTAGTAGAAGGCCATATCCGTCGACAAGGGACTCAATCTATTCCGAGGGTTATGCAACAAAGAATCCGCCAAATGTTCGGCTTGGAAGCGCCTGTTCCTGAGCCACCGCAAGAAGGTCAACGAAGGAGATGTTCGTATTGCGATCGGAAGAAAAATAGACCAACCCGTTATAGTTGCGTCCAGTGCAACAAATATGTATGTTTAGAGCACTCCCTCATGATATGCCATCCGTGTCACCGAGAATAAACATTTATTTTAGTATACCTTAGTCTAAATGTAATTTTTTTTATTGACTGGTCTTAATTTTGAAATTTAAAGCTAATGCATTTTATGAATAGAAAATTTTTCTTAGTAAGTACCTAGTTTTTTCTCATTTACTTTTATTTTGGAATATGAAACAGTAACTTTGTTTCTAATATTAACGTTAAAGTGGTAGCAGGCATTTCGAGGGAATTATTGATTTTTACTTGTGACCTGCGCTTCTGTGGTTCTGCGCTAAGACAGAGAGGAAGTTGAAAAAGCAGGCTGGGTTGTCTCCAGGCCCTGGGCACTCGGGTGGGCGAAATTAATTCAAAATTGGTACGATTTTTACTGACATCTTTATTTGGAGGCGGAACTAAACGTTAAAGATTTCAAATAGAGCTGATAGATGGAGCCTAAGGTGAAATTAAGTTTCGGAGTCTAAAATTAAATTAGGTTCAGCAATCATATGGCAATCATGCGCGGAGCTAGCAGCCATATTGTTTATTATTATTCTTCGTAAATAAAGGGCGTGCCAGTTCGTTCTTTCGTCGTTGTTTGTGCTTTTATTTTCTCATTTATATTCCTAAAGTATTTAAAGATGAGTTCCTATGATGAGAGTTTGCTGTGTTCCTGGATGCATTGAGAAGGTTAGTACTAATTATTAACAATACATGTTAATTTCTACCAATATTATCAGTTGAAGAATTTTTTTTAATAAAATTAATTCAAATACTAGTTAAGATAGTTAGACTTAATATTTGGAATTGGTAGATGTATTAATTGTTGTTTATACAAAGTCAACGATTTCCTTGAAATAAAAATAAGAATTATTATAACTAAGTATTAACCTAAGTATTTTTTTATAGGCATAGAATACCTACCTGCTAACCAAGAGGTTAACGCCGTTTGGAATGAGAGAATTAATAATTCTAAGTTGGCTTTTGAGTCTTACAAATCTTATAAAAGTTGTAACATTCATTTTGAAGATTGTGGCAGATTGAAGAAATCCCTCACTACATTTGCATGGTAAGAACTTATCTCATCTATATCTATGTGTACTGCACTGTTTGAAATAGTGTAGTTATTAGTACTACAATAGACAGTTGATTGTAACTATATACAAATAATGATTAGTGTATAAATATATGTTGAATTAGGATTAATATTTTTTAGGATACAAGAGAAGTGTGAACGTGATCATTTCTGGGTACCAGAGCAACAACAATCATTTTCAACTCCCGAGAAGCTAAAAGGTATCTATAAATATTTTGCAATATTTTTTTATATCCAGTATTAAATCATTTGTAACTGTATAATGCCTAGTCTTTCGAGAGCAACAACTTATGTTTTATTGATATTAATTTAAAAAAACCTTTTTTAGAATCCATTTCCACCACAAAAAGTAGTAATAGTCCAGTAGGAAAAGTACAACGACCAGTCAAGACATATACAAGGAAGCGTTTACTACATGAGTTTGATGAAGTACCTGGTAAGTATTTTTAAATCACCTTCAGGCAGTATAATTTATGGTGACCTATTTGTGGTTATGTTGAAAACTCAATTGTAAAAAATTCTTATGTAATTTTCAGCTTGCAGTTCATCCACATCAAGTTTTTCACAATTACTGTCCACATCAAGTTTCATACAAGCACCATCCATTTCTTGGCATCTGGGCAGATATAAAGGAGTTTTAACTGCAACTGGTAAGATTGTTTAAGTTAAATAACTCATTATTGCATATGCTAGTCATACCTTGAATTTTAATAATTGTAAGTACAAGTGATGTCAAAAACTATATTTTTGAAGGAAATCAACCTAAATTACAGAAAAAATTGTTCACAGCAATATCTTGCTTTTGTGTATATAACTTATAAGTTCACTGCATACAACTTGAATGAGGATAACAATAGTTGACTTTTTTTTAGCTCATGGATATAGGGGCAATAGGAAACATTTCGATTCTCCAGATGTAAGAATTTTATATAGAAAACTAAGCCAGTGGAAGGAGGCTGCCAAGAAAGCCCAGAAATCGCGTCCAAAGCGGATATTTATCCAAGTCTATTAAATAAAGTGTGTTATGTAATTGTTTCCCATTTTTCTTTTATTATATCAAGTGAAATTACCTGCTTTTAAAATTGTTTTTTTCTTAGATTTTTAAAAAGTTCGTAATTGTATTTATGTAAACATTGAATGTCCTATACCAAGTGGAAATATAAAAACTAGATTAATGCTTATTTCGAATTTTAATTTTTTTACCTACTTTTAACTAAATAAATGTAGGTGGGAAATTTAAATAGTTGTATTCGTAATAATTCTGTAGTAGAGAGGTAATCAGTTGTAACTACAAGTTATACTAGTAGAGTTATTGTCTTTACATTACACTGATTCTATTTTACTACAATAGCAAAATAAAGAGTGTAATGTGAAGACAATAATACAACTAAAATAACTATGTGTTAAAACTGATCACCTCTCTACTACAGAATTATTACGAATACAACTATTTAAATTTCCCACCTAAATTTATTTTTGAATTTCCCGCTTTTTTCAAATTAGAGGGTTAGCCTGGATCTGAACCTTTAGCATGGCTCTGAATCCTTAGCATGGCTCTGAACCCTTAGCATAGATCTGAACCCCTAGCATGGATCTGAACCTTTAGAAATGTTGGTAGTTCCGCCTCCAAATATAGATGTCACTAGTTTCGGTGCGCGTGGTTACTTTTTTATATACAGAGGCCGATCTACCTGTGTATCTTATCTCTGGTTGTCTCTCTGAATCTGTCGCTAAGAAAGGGCGAAATAAAATTCCTTTGAAGCCGCAGAGATATTGAAGAATTATAATTTGTAAACAATAAATGGTTGTTGAATAAATGGTTTAAACGATAATTCTTATCTCTGGTAAGTTTTTACACATTAATTAAAGACATATAGATTAACTAAACTGTCGATGTGTTTGGATTTAAATGGAATGACAGATAGTATTTTTACATGGCGGAAGCTTATAAAAAATGAATATCTGTTCTTCCTATTGAATTTTGCAGACGACACTACTATTCACTTACCTGTTGTTTAATTCCTAAATTCTCATATTTCTATTGCCTAACATATTTGTACAAAATTCAAAGATAACCAAATTTATAAAACAAAAACTTTCCAGGGGCATGTCTGTTCACTTTTTTCTTTAGTTACAAATGTAAAACATTTAATTGTGAAAACCTTTTCTTTCTTTGAATATCATGTAAATGTAAAACATTTAATTATAAACTTTTTGTTGTTATTCCTTTAAGTAGGATTTGATGTAAATCACCTAGCTGTAAAATCATTATTTTCTTTGGGGGGGTTTTAAAAAAATTGTGCTATGATGGAAACTGTTATTTTTTATATCTTTTAGCGGTTTTTTTGTATTATGGGTTTCTGAAAAGTTTTTTCCACGGATTATCTATGGTCATAATGAGTTTGGGAAGCTTGGTTAACAGCTTGCCCGAATAAATTCGACTCATCTGTGAGTAGATCTCAACATCTTGACACTTGCCTGGAGGTTCAGCTGACCTAGCACACACTGCAGGTTACCATCATTCATCGTGGGACCTCACCTACCAGCTGCAATAACTGCCACAGCTAAGTAACTAAGAGGATAACTTTTATATGCGGCATTCATCTTACTTGCTCTTACTTTATCATATTAAACCTATCACACTAACTTAACTAACACCAACTAAAAGCAGTCCAGATAATTTTTGTATTTTTTTGTATAACCATTGTTTTTTATATACATTCACCGTTGTTCATTAGACTTAGTAATCATTGAGACTGTCTTTTATTTTTAATTTCAACTACCTACCTGCAGTAACAAGCAAACTTCAAAATAGCTACTACCTAGAGTCTTTGTAGGTCTTTTCAAAGTTTTTGAGAAAACTTTGTGGCGCCCATGGTATTTACTTACAAGATATTATTACAATAGCTCTAAATCATGTTATCCGATTAGACTATTCTCTGCAATTTACTCTAGGTTCATAAGAACCCACGTTTATAACTTCAACCCTGAGAAGTGAACAAAAATATCTTTTTTTTTTCCTTTGGCTCATATTTTGGTGCTCAACATTTTTTTGAGGGTCTCAAATAATAGAAAAAAGATTATACTTGCGGACTGTGAGTCCGCGCGCGAGCGTTCTATCTCTATTATAGGCGCGAGCACCGAAAGGTTAACATCACATGCTGAAAATATATATATATATATTTTTTTTATTCGGTTATTTAACGTCGGTCTATTTCTGCAACTTAGGCTAATCACCGACGCCGGAAGCACTCTACCCCTAACCGGAAATTTTGCCGAACCCACTAGTGTTCCAACCAGTGGTAGGGATCTTTATCGAGCCCAACATCCATGGACTCGGGACCTCGGTTTTACGTCTCATCCGAAAGACGGCATATCTACATTATCCATCGTGCTCATTGGTATAAAGCCTGCGAGCTGTGATATGCTACTGACCCTAGTAATCTAAGGTGTTTCGCTGCAGGCTGTACGGGCTCTACGAAGGTGTTTCCCCAGTGGTCACCCATCCAAGTACTATCCTCGCTCGACCTTGCTTGGTTATAATTATCGGATCAGAAGCGTTCCACTACAAAGCTGGGCCGACGCCCCTGAAAATATAGAAAACTCGCGAGTTTCTCCAAGTAACCTTTCCACCCAATTGGTTAACTGGCCCATAGAACATAACATATCCCATATTGCATTATCAAATTTGTTAAGTATCCTTCGAGAACACAACCTGGATTTACTTTCAACTATAGTTAAAACACCAAGAAATAATAATATAATAGACAATTTAGATCCTGGTTTTTATTATCATTTTGGCTTTGAGTCCTCATTAAGGATATTAATTGACAAATCTGTATATAATCTAGAAGTATTTGTAAATGTGGATGGTTTGCCATTGTCGAAAAGTTCTGGAAGTCAGCTGTGGCCAATAATGATAAGTTTATTAAAATTAAACAAAACAGTAGTTGAAATTGTTGGACTTTTCCTGGGATTTGAGAAACCAAAAAGTGCTAATTTATTCCTAACTAAGTAACTGAATGCATACCAATATTAAGAAATGGTTTAATTCATAATCATAAGATTTATTCTGTTGAAATAAAAGTTTTCCTTTAGATTATATGCACCTTGTGTGCCTTGGAGTGATGAAAACGTTGTTGCTTAATTTATGGATATGTGGTAAGCCTCCATATACATTTTCATTGCATCAGGTGATCAAATTTCTCAGAAACATTTGGAGTTTAAATCCCAAATACCTCAAGAATTTGCCAGAAACCCAAGATCACTTTCTGAAGAAAAATATTGGAAAACAACAGAATTAAGACTGTTTTTGTTTTATACTGGACCGGTAGTTTTAAAGTATTATAGTCCAGAGGGAATGTATCAAAACTTCATGGCATTGCATGTAGCATTTATTTTACTGTCCCAATGTAAAAATCTTGAAGACGCAAATGATTTGTTGAAGTATTTTGTTCAAACTTTTATAATTATTTATGGTGAAGCATATGTGTCCCATAATGTGCACAATTTATTGCATATTGTTGATGACTCAAAATAATTTGGAAGCATAGGAAATTTTAGTGCATTTCCATTTGAAAATTTTATGTTTTTTTTAAGAATTTAGTTCGAAAAGGTGATCAACCATTTCAACAAATTGTAAATAGAATTAAAGAAGAAAAAATTGCAAATAAAAATGTGTCTTCATACAATCAGAATTCAAATGTCACTGAATTGAAAGGAGAGCACTATAGAGGTCCAATTCTTCCAAATGTTAAACGTGCAAAACAGTTCAGTAAGGTTTTCATTAAAAATTTTTTTGTGTTTATTGAGGAACCAAATAATTGTTGTTTAGTAGAAGATGGATGTGCTGTTAATGTTAAAAATATAGTTTCAGTAAACAATCAGATACAAATTATTGGAACAAAATTTGATGAATTGGAAAACTTTTTTAATCTACCTTGCAATTCATCTGAATTGAATATATTTTTGGCATCACGACAAAGTTCGCAACTTGACATTTGGTCATTGTCCGAAAATGTTCAAAAATTTGTAAAATTAAAGTATCATGATAAATTTGTACTGTTTCCTCTTTTACACAGTAGTAACAATTAATTTGTTTGTTTGGTTCACTTTTTATTTCTCATTTCTTTTTAATTTTATCTATCTGTCAATTTTTTGTCAAAACATGGTAAGTACACAAAAAAATTGGTTTTTGTAATTAACGGGGATGTCTGCAACACTGTATTGGCTGTTTTACATGGGTATAGTTTTGAGGCAAGTCCTGGGTAGAGTAGAGTAACTCGACCCGTAGAAACACTTCAAAATATCAGTAGAGTAGAGCTTGTAGTAGAGTGAACTTGTTTCTGGTATAGTAGAGTATGTGCCAAAGTAACTCTACTCTACTACCCCTTCTACTTCGAAACACTCGACTCGCCTTCCTACTATACCAGTGTAGACGCAACTTGCTTCAGTCGAGTCGTCAAACCCGAACAACTTGTTATTTGGTGCAATATTGTATAATTTTAAATAAACATGAAGTTCACGGAAGAGGAAACCCTAAAACTCATAAGTTTATATTATAGTCAAAACGCATGTCTATGGAATTTAAGTAGCATGCAGTACAGTAATAAAAACATGAGACTAGCCGCGGAAGAAGATATCGTAGAAAAGTTTGGAAAAAATGGCTTTGGAGTCAGTGAGTTAAGACAAAAGATCAAAAAGTTGAGATGCACCTAGAACCAGGAATGTTTAAAGATAAAGAAATCAATGAAATCTGGGGCAGCTGCAGATGATATATACGTTCCAGTTTAAAATGGTTTCATGCCATGGGCGCTAACTTGAAAAATGCAAAGGGCAACAAGAGAAGTGACATAAAAATGATACAATTACCAAGTAATTACCGGGTGTTCGAATAAGAGATACTCCTGTACATCTTTGTAAATGTGATGCGATCTGAGAGAAGGTTATCTAAGTTTGAAAGACAAATTTTGCTGTACAGCCAAAAATAGGTGGGAGTGTCGAAAAACTGGAATTTGAAGTTTAAACTAAATCTCGTTCTAGATATATTTGACAGCCATATACGCTATCAGTATTCCTCCTACGACGCAATTTCTATTTAACAGGAACAAGACGGTCGCGTATTTTTATCATAAACTTCATTAAAATATGCTTTCCATCTAGTGCCCTACAGCAATTTGGGAAGTGCCATTGACTTTAAAATCCCCTGGCAATAGCTTTCCATTCATCTGTTGACGGCACCTGAAACAATATTTTTTTGTTTTGGGAAACAGACCTTTCACAAAACTCGGACAAGGACAAAGAGGTGATGACACAATGTACTGAGCTGCCAAGAAACTCCTAGCGTCAGAAAATCGGCATCCCACACAACATTTCGAGGCACGCCTCCATCAGCCAAAAGGAATAGATTAGACGCAGGCAGTACAACAGCTAAAATATGTAAGCGATACTTTGACTGAAAATTCAGAACATTCAATCAATGAGCATGATGCATTTGCAAGTTTTGTTGGAGCCTCTTTGAAAAAGTTGAGCACAAGGGATGCAGTTTTGCCCAGCATGAAATTCAAGGAATTTTGGTAAAATACAGGCTGAATAGTGAATCCACTGACAACAATCAAGCTTGTTCATTGCACAAACCAACAATTGCTCAAAACATAATTGATTACAATTAACGCGATTCACCAGATGCTACTTCTTCATTCCATTCTGATTACTCAAATTATTGTAATGCAATCTATGTTGATCACAGCAGCAACTGTGAAGATACGCAATCGCCCACACCAGATCCTCAGGTACAAATTTCAGATACCATCGACGCTGCTTTATCGGGCGTCTTACTAAACTATTTATAATCATACATAATAAATATAACAATTCATGAAAAAATGTGTAACGATAAATTATTGAATTTTACCTAAAGTGAATCCTTCAAAACTTCGCATATGGCAACACACCTGTGGAACAAATTTTGAAATTGCGGGTCTGGAAACTCGAAAGAAGTGAGACAGGCTTTGGTAACTGTTGCCGGTGGCTAAAAAATTCGGTGTTACTTGAAATTTCACTCTTGCATTTCTCATTACAGTATTTTTCTTTTGGATTTTATCTTTAACCAAGTCTAATAGCTCTTCAAATATGTGTGGCGTCATTCTAACACACCTTTTGAATTCCAACGCATCCTCCGAGGCTAACTCTTTGAACAGAAGTGATGTTTGCTCCACGTGAATCCCTTCTTTTAAGCCATTCTTTCACCCATACAGTTCTTACTTTCATCTCCTCTTCCACAGGTTCATTTGGATATATACATCAAAATACTAAACTTTGGAATCTCTTCTACTGTAAAATTGGCTAAATGTGACATATGCCTCCAATGTACAGATAAGTTCTGTTCAAACAGGGTACTTTTTGATTGATCATTTTGTTAAGAAAATGGTCAAATAAGTATAAGTAGGTATCTATAACATTGACTTGCACTTATTATTATTATTGGTGGTGTTTACAATTTAGCTTTAATTTATTTGTAAGTACATAAAAACTTTAAAATAAATAAAAACACACATATATATATATATATATATATTTATATATGATTCTTACTGTTTACTGTTATGTTCCAATCAGGGTACTTTTTTTATAATATAATTATATAATAATATAAGTAGATATCGAAGAATAAAAATATATTATTCCAACGCTTTGACAAAGTTTTGAAAAATAATTTTTCCAAAAACAGTGACCGTTCCACGAAGAAGAAACAACTACTTCCCGGGCTACATGCCCCGACAGACATTGAATTACACTTCTAAGTCAAACGGGGTTGGTAAATCTACAAGATTTAAACCAACCATTCTGGTTTGCAACTAGAAGGGACAACATAACTTGTAGACCGGTTTGTGACTTAGAGGTGAGATGTCGCTATTTTCGCAACTAAAATATTTCCGTAACTGGACAATATGTATCGTTGTTGATTATAGTCACATTTCAGTACGGGATTAACTCTCGGACGATAACATATACCTTGTACTGATGAGGCGCAATACGCCGAAACCGGTCTACAAGTTATGTTGTCCCTTCTAGTTGCAGACCAGAATGGTTGGTTTAAATCTTGTAGATTTACCAACCCCGTTTGACTTAGAAGTGTAATTCAATGTCTGTCGGGGCATGTAGCCCGGGAAGTAGTTGTTTCTTCTTCGTTGAACGGTCACTGTTTTTGGAAAAATTATTTTTCCAAACTTTGTCAAAGCGTTGGAATAATATATTTTTATTCTTCGATATCTATTGGTAAAACGCTTTACTAAATACGACAATTTTACAGGAAACTGTAATAATTCATAATAATATAAGGTTTTGCAAATGGTGTTTGTATTTATTTTAAAGTTTTTATGTACTTACAAATAAATTAAAGCTAAATTGTAAACACCACCAATAATAATAATAATAAGTGCAAGTCAATGTTATAAATACCTACTTATACTTATTTGACCATTTTCTATATATTAGGGATTCCGTCACAATTTGGGCTAGTTAGAAATTAAACTCTTTTTTACTACTTCCAAGCTTTCGGATTCAGTATCTGATATGAATTCCTTGAATAAAAAAAGAGACACACAGCATCTAATGCACACTTATTCATTTTTACTTACTATTAATAAAAATAATATCAATAATGAAACGTCTGATTCAATAGAATAAATTAAATGACATAGTCTTATTTATTGATAAATAAACATTTTACATAATATAATTTCATATTAATATTCTCCGGTTCTTTTAAAACTTTCCTTTTGACAAGGCTAATTTCTTCTCTATTGGATATCACATACTGCATGATCTTTATTGGTGGTAAAATAATAGATCTTGTAGTGTGTGCTAAACAATGTAGAGGAATAATGGTAACAAAAGTGATGTTTGGGTTCTATTTCTATGAGAGTGACAAACTTATGGATTTAGATGTCGAATATTACAAGAGCCATGGTTGTTGTAAAAAAGATTGTTACGAATATACAATTCGGTTTTGTCGTCCTACTTTAACAGAATAATAAATTTCTTTTCTTTTGTTTGAGAGTTTGACTTACAAATTATTTATTATATTTTATTCATTAACAATTTACTTAACCTCGTATTATACACTTACAATAGTATCTTGATGTAGATTTGAGCATTCTTTTCGACTTGACTATTTTCTCTCTGGTTGGATGTCACATATCTTTTGATCCTTACTGGTGGCAAAGTAATGTATCTTGAGATGTGTGATAGACAAGTTGTGGGAAAAATGGTAAATAAGTGATTTTTGGTTTCTATATTCATAGGAGTAACAAACCTATAGGTGTAAGAGCTGAATATTGCAAGAGCCATGGTTTAGTGGTTAAGAATGTTAAATTGTTACGTGCTTACTTCCTACACGTGGTTGCTACCACACGAACACGTCACTATGGACACCCTTGATGCAAAATTCGGTTTTAAATCTCGGGCGCCAGATTTTTAAAGTGGTTTGCTCCACGGCCCCTTGACCTTTAGCGTCAAGAGTTCCAGATAGCCTCAGATGGAGGTTACGGAAAATTCCAGGGGTCTTGTTGAATTAACTTTATTTACTTAATTACAATCAAATATGGATCCTCCAATTTATAAATTACGGGTTAATGAAGGAAACAGGAATTCAGCAGAGTGGTATACTACCTACGGTTTAGGGTATACCTACGATCACACAATAGGGCGGTATATCACAAAATAATCAAAAAGAAACCTTTGGGTCTATTAATACTCTGTGGTCTATTTTATGGATAATTCTATAGTGACAATCAAAATAACAGGGAAAGAAAATGAGGTATGTATTTCCTATACCTGGGATTTTAAAGGACATAACAGTCAAGGCTGGTCAGATTATTCAAATACCGCTCAAATCTGCCGGGTAACCGAACAAGTTGTGGCTAAGCCTCTTCCAAGTTCAAGAAACCCTTCGGATTCAATGGAGACACGGAAATTTACTATTTAGACAGGAAGAGAGTATATTGATTCGTGAGCCGGTGAAAGAACTTTCTAAATCAGCCGGGTTCTCGAACGAGTTGTGGCCAAGCCTCTTCCAAGTTCCAGAAAGCCCTTAGGATTCAAAGGAAATACGGAAAGCCAATGTTTAAACAACAACAACAAAATATATATATATTTTGCACACGAGATGGTGGAAAGAAAGAGAAGAAAAATTAAATCGGCCGGGTAATCGAACAAGTTGTGGCTAAGCCTCTTGCAAGTTCGAGAAACCCTTCCGATTCCCAATAAATACAAAGATTATTATTTAGACAATAAAATAATTGAATTGGTCCTCGGGACGACGTAATAAGGGTTTAAATCTGCCGGTTAATCGAACAAGTTGTAGCTAAGCCTCTTCCACGTTCGAGAAACTCTTTGGATTTAAAAGAAATACAAAAGAAATATTATTTAGAAAATAAAAGAAATAAACTGGTCCACGGTACGATGTAAGAACGGTTTAAATATGCCGGTTAATCGAACAAGTTGTGGCTAAGCCTCTTCCAAGTTCGAGAAACTTTTTGGATTTAAAAGAAATACGAAAAATACTATTTTAAAAAAATAACAGAAATAAACTGGTCCACGGTACGATATAAGAACGGTTTAAATCTGCCGGTTACTCGAACCCTTTGGATTTAAAAGAAATACGAAAGAAAAATATTATAAACTACTATTCCCGAAATAAATTTCACGAGTTTAAAAGGTACCTAGTTATCGACACACAGAGTAAAAATATCAAGACCGGAATAAAGTTAAAATTTCACAATCCACACGAGTTTTAATTATATAGAAAGAACTTCAGCAACTAAAATCATAAAACCACTAGAGAACCGGATAATAATAATTCATATCGATTATGAATTAATATTTTAAACGCTGTGATACAAAAAAAAATGTAAGCCAACTATACTTCAACTACAACTCTTTATTTTTGTAAAAGAACCAAACAACAAAAAAAACTTGACTTAATATCTAAAAAAAAAACTGGTCATGAAAATTTTCGTAGAAATATCTACAAAATTTTAATCTAAATCGGCGGTACGAAAAATTATCGAATATACAGTTATCGGAAACTTTATTTCATTCCAACTATAAATATTTTATTTTTGTAAAAGAAAGAATCAAAAAAAAATTTTTAACTTAATACATAAAAACTGGTCATGACAATTTTCAAAGAAATGTCTACAAAATTTTAATGTTAAACGGCGGTACGGAAAGTCTTCGAATATACTATTAGTTTAAACTATTTTACCTTCAAAACAAAACTGCCGGAGTCCGGATTCACAAAATATTTCACTTTTTCTTAAACTTCACTTTTGAAACGGAGAACAAAGAGCAGAGAAGAGAGCAGAGAATAGCAGAGAAAAGAGCGATTCAATCAATTGACTTCAAATTTATATCTTAATTCCCACTCTACATATCGGCATTAGCGGTCGTTAAGTTTATCTCTAGCCAAAAAATTCACATGTATACTAGGTGTCTTTCGAAATTAATTAGTTTTTATATTTACTGAATGTCTACTCGGTTGAAATATTTAAATCAAAAATTTTATATAGTATACTTCGACTTTACGTACTTCCGGACGGATAATAAAAATATAAGTATAAAGAAAAATAAATACCTGGATACGGTAACGGAAAAAGTTGGAAAGTATGTATCGAGTTATATTAAACCCAAGAAAAATGTTACGAAAGGGAAAAAAAATAAATCAACCTCTAATAGGTGCCCACAAAAAACTCGTTACAAAATAGAGATAAACAATTTTAATTTAAATTTTTTCCTTTTATAAAATATGAATTAATACAGTTTCCTGTAAAATTGTCGTATTTAGTAAAGCGTTTTAACAATAGATGTCGGAGAATAAAAATATATTATTCTACGCTTCACAACTAGTTTTGAAAAATATTTTTCAAAAACCGTGACCGTTCAACGAAGAAGAAACAACTACTTCCCGGGCTACATGCCCCGACAGGTTGGTAAATCTACAAGATTTAAACCAACCATTCTGGTTTGCAACTAGAAGGGATAACACAACTTGTAGACCGGTTTTGGCGTATTGCGCCTCATCAGTACAAGGTATATGTTATCGTCCGAGAGTTAATCTCGGACTGAAATGTGACTATAATCAACAACGGTACATATTGTCCAGTTACGGAAATATTTTTGTTGCGAAAATAGCGACATCTCACCTCTAAGTCACAAACCAAAATTCGAACGAGACAACAAACCACGTGGATTTGAAACAAAAATGAATTAATACAGTTTCCTGTAAAATTGTCGTATTTAGTAAAGCGTTTTAACAATAGATGTCGGAGAATAAAAATATATTATTCTACGCTTCACAACTAGTTTTGAAAAATATTTTTCAAAAACAGTGACTGTTCAACGAAGGAGAAACAACTACTTCCCGGGCTACATGCCCCGACAGATATTGAATTACACTTCTAAGTCAAACGGGGTTGGTAAATCTTCAAGATTTAAACCAACCATTCTGGTTTGCAACTAGAAGGGATAACACAACTTGTAGACCGGTTTCGGCGTATTGCGCCTCATCAGTACAAGGTATATGTTATCGTCCGAGAGTTAATCTCGGACTGAAATGTGACTATAATCAACAACGATACATATTGTCCAGTTACGGAAATATTTTAGTTGCGAAAATAGCGACATCTCACCTCTAAGTCACAAACCAAAATTCGAATGAGACAACAAACCACGTGGGCTTGAAACAAAAATGAATTATTACAGTTTCCTGTAAAATTGTCGTATTTAGTAAAGCGTTTTAACAATAGATGTCGGAGAATAAAAATATATTATTCTACGCTTCACAACTAGTTTTGAAAAATATTTTTCAAAAACAGTGACCGTTCAACGAAGAAGAAACAACTACTTCCCGGGCTACATGCCCCGACAGATATTGAATTACACTTCTAAGTCAAACGGGGTTGGTAAATCTACAAGATTTAAACCAACCATTCTGGTTTGCAACTAGTTTTGAAAAATATTTTTCAAAAACAGTGACCGTTCAACGAAGAAGAAACAACTACTTCCCGGGCTACATGCCCCGACAGATATTGAATTACACTTCTAAGTCAAACGGGGTTGGTAAATCTACAAGATTTAAACCAACCATTCTGGTTTGCAACTAGAAGGGATGACACACCTTGTAGACCGGTTTCGGCGTATTGCGCCTCATCAGTACAAGGTATGTGTTATCGTCCGAGAGTTAATCTCGGACTGAAATGTGACTATAATCAACAACGGTACATATTGTCCAGTTACGGAAATATTTTTGTTGCGAAAATAGCGACATCTCACCTCTAAGTCACAAACCAAAATTCGAATGAGACAACATACCACGTGGATTTGAAACAAAAATGAATTAATACAGTTTCCCATCCATTTTATAAAATATCTTCATAAATAACAATTTCATTCACCCTCGTAAGTAATGTTCATATTTCAATCCAAATAATTCAGAATTTAACACAATATCAATAATACGCAGGCCACTGAAGAAAAGAAATAATATTTTTATACATATAAGAAACTCAAGAATTTTAATTACAAATTTTGTCTTCATGTTCGACTTCCTTCAGATTTTGATTTAGTTTTCAAAATGTAATCGTACAACTACCACGTTTAGTGGAAAATGTTTTCATGTTTTTTAAAAAAGATGTTTTACTTAATTTGTACAAACTCACTTTACACGTAAGTTTAATTTATTTTAATAATTTTGACTTGTATTAGAACTTGTTCATATTTTAGCCTTGAGAAAGGATTCAAATAAATCCGAAAGCTTGGAAGTAGTAAAAAAGAGTTTAATTTCTAACCAGCCCAAATTGTGACGGAATCCCTAATATATAGAGTAGATTGTTTTCTAACTAGCCGTCAAGACTACCTTTTGCTTCTTTATATATTGAAATGGTATTGAACAATTAAAACCACTTTAATAGTAAAAATATGAAATTTGGGAAAGAAAATAGTTGAAAAGTGTCAGTCAATGATTATGAGACTTGAATCAACTCTATTTCTTGTTATAAAAAGGATTATAATAAAACAGAAAGACTTACCTTGAGTTAAACAAAATATAATGTTTTTCGCATAATCATGTCAAGTAACAATCAAATTAAATTTATAATTCTTCATTTAGAGTATTTTGAATGAGAAAAGCTTGTTTTTCATACCAGATATGTATTACCTACACCTGAAATAAGAATCACTAGTATACATAATATTTAATAATCAATAGAAATTATATTTTGGCAGAATTTTAACCTAAATTATAATTGAATGTCACTGTCAAGAAATTTTATGCTTTGGGGAAGACAGAACGGACAGACAGAATCAAAGAATAATAATATCAGAAATGGTTGTTAAGGAAATAAGGAATGATGTGTTGTGATTGGAGGAGTATAATAAAATTTTAAAACGTTTATTAAATGAAATTTAGAATTAGTTTATATAAAATATGTAATAGGAAAGATTTATTGGACATTTGTTATGAGTTTACATGAATTCAAATAAAATTATTGATAGTAGAAAATTGTATATTAGATATTTAAGAGGTACTCATATTTTCAAGGATTTTTATTAAAAAAGGACGATTTAAAGGGTTAAATAAGTGAAGTGAAAGGATAAATATTATAGACAATAATAGACAATAAACAAGAAATTATGAAATTTTGTAATTATGAAAAAAAAATCAAGTGCTTTGGAAATATGACATAGCAACGGAGGTTGTTGATTTAGAAAACAAGAGAGTAGAGTGATATTCAAAAGGGAGAAGTAAAGAAATTTAGATTTAAAAAGTAAAAATTGTTATTAAAACTAGAGAAATTGGTTAGAAAGTTTTAAAAAGACCTAGAAAGGTTTAGTAAAACAGTAAGAAATAATATAAAAGTTAAAACATACCTGTTAGCTATAAAGAAGTTGGTCCAGCGTTCCAGGAGGATCAGAATCCTCAATCTTCCTGTTCAATCCCGTCTACATCATCAAATTTGCAATTCCTCGTCCAACCAGTTTGACAAATTAATTTCGAAAAAGGTTAGTTATATTCATTGGTACCAATTAATATTTTATAAAAAGCATATGCATTCTAAATATATTTGATGTACATCTAAAATAAATTTCATAAATAATTAACAATTAGCTTTGATAAAACTTAAACAAGATCTCACCTTACATTTAAAATTTTTCTTCATTGAATTATAGGTTAAGTAACTGTATGTGTGTAATTGTCTCGATTTTTTGTAGTATTAGTTAAATTTGAATGATATTCATGTAAACATCATAAAAAGGCAATCACAATTATTATTATTAAACTGTTTTGTTGAATTGATTTCCATTTTATTAGGTATAAACAATAATTTTTATTATATCTGTGCCAATATTCATTTGCTGTAAACTGAACTGTTTGCAACTCTCCACACTCAACATACACGGCAGAGACATCTGCTTTCTATTTCAGGGTGATTTTAAAATAATAAGAAAGGTTTGTCCATAGGGGTCACAAAATTTTATTAATACACATTTATTTAAATAATATATTGGAAGATTTAATTTATAAAAAGTTCAGAAACAATCTTAATAAATTTAAAAAAAAATAGGAATTGATTCAAGTCACATATATCTGTGAATAAACTCAGTAGATAATTTACTAGTGCCAGAACTCGAAGAGAGTCAGAGTTTTCTTGTTCCCGATTTTCATATGAGCTAGCTGGAAAAAGGGCAAGTATAAAAATATTAAAAATTGTAATAAAAATTCAAATTTAAAAATTGAATAAAAAAAAACAAATAAAACATTACAATATATATATACAGTATGTCTGAAAAGGGGAAACTTTTGTATTGTGAGTTTACGAAAAAAAGTTATTCTCCATGAAAATATCTGCTTTCGAAAATAATAATATTCAGGTATTTACATTTGACATTAAATGTACAGGGTGTCCACAAATTGCAAGAGATTAATAGGAATATTTTGACTACTTCAATTTCAACTTAAATTTGGCAAATTTTAGTTGTGAAACACGTCTACTTTTATCTTATTTAACAAGTCAACACACCTCAAATGTTTATTTGTTGATTTGAAATATTTTAGCAATGAACTTGAATCAGTAATAAATAAGTAATAATAATAGCTAGAATACTATGAATTCTGAACGTTACTAATAATTTTTGAATGATAAAATTTCCTATTTTATTGATAACCTACCAATAATAGAAAGACAACGCATATGGTTCCAACATGATGGGGCACCATGTCATAGTACCAGAAATAATCGAGAATATCTACTGCAAACTTTTAATGGACGAGTATTAGGAAGCAATTTAAGGAATTTTCTTGGCCTGAAAGATCTCCAGACCTGAACCCACTAGACTTCTTTTTGTGGCGATACCTAAAGCAAAAAGTGTACCTTAAAAGACCATTCGACAATATTGATCATTTGAAAAGAACAATTCAGGAAGCATGTGACGATATTACTCCGGCTGTTATTAGAAATGTAATAAAAGCATTTTCTAAAAGAAGAATGAAATGCTTAGAAAGAAACGGTAATTTTTTCAATTAGTATGATCTAATTGCATATTACTATTTCGAACAACTTTTCATAATTAAAGTTTTCGATATTGTAAAAAATAAAGGTACTTTACTCTTGTATCAAATTCATATTTTTTGACAAACTTCGTATATAATTTAAAAAATTCACATTTATGGGGCATGCAGAACTTTTTATAAAGAATAACTTTTTTTCGTAACATTACAAATAAAAAAGTTGCCAACTTTTTCAGACATACCGTATATATAAAAAGTTTACAAAAGATTCAATTCATACTAATGAGTAACAACATGTTCTAGATGATTATGGCAAGAAAAAAAGCTAAAAAAGCTGAACTAACCAGCGATCTGGGCACTGATGATGAAGAGTTTATTCCCAAAAAAGCGCATAATAAAACCACTACATTATTCATCAGATTCTGACAGTGATGATGTGATGACACCAAAACAATAAAAAATGTTTAAGTTGCCACTTCCTCCAATACAAAGAACAGTAAACATTTATGAAAACTTAGGTAATTTATTGTTTAATTGGAAACAGAAAACACTGCAGACTTTGTACACAGTTCTCAAATGATGAAAAAGTTGCTGAAAGTTTTGTATGATCACAAAAGCAAAAATTTGTGTCAATTTTTCATAATATTGTTTAATCGACAAATGTTTAATTCATAGTTTTTTTACTTTTAGATGCAACACAAATGACATCAAACATACATCAGTATGATTTCGAGCAATCATCTACAATAAAAAATCGAGGTATTGTTTAATTTTGAATATTTTTGTAGAATTTTCAGGATAGATTGTTGTTCTTGTATTTAATTTTGTTCACAACAGTTGGAGTTTGTTTGGAAATCTTTATTAAAGTAAAACTTTAAAAATACAGAATATATGAGTATTGACATTATTTGTTTTTTTTTCTTGGGGCCTTTTACACCAACGAGTACAAGGCATTCATTAATCAACGATGATCTTATTTCAACTGCAAAGAATTCTCAAAATAGTAAGTAATTTTTTTCAATTAATGTGTACTCAGTGATATATACCAACCTAAAATTGTTTTGTTCATAATCAATTAACTGAATTTGATGTATTTGCTAACCAAAATATTTCTTTATTTTTGCCAAAACCTTAAATCTTATTTAGTATATAGTGAAGTACAATAACTAATATATTTCATAGACCTAAACAAAACTACGGGTGTCAAATATTCTGAACCTATTAACATACCCATTATTGTAGTAAGCTTTAACATATACTGTTCATGAAAATGTATTTTATTTAAGAGATCCACTGTGACTGCTGCAAAAAAGAGATATATTTCATTGAAAATTTACTGGTCGAAGTAAATGCCAAATTAGACATTTTACTGGGGATCCAGAAGAGAACCATCAAAAAGGGAAGGCGATATTTTAAGTAAAGAAGAAGTGTCTTTTCCAATTAAAACAGAGAATGACTTGAGGAAACTAGAGGAGTTTTAGAAGACAAGTCTAATTTTTCAAGTGTGGTACCTAATATATTTATTCACATAAACTACTGCAAAGTTAGTGTGTTCCAATGTGGAAATATTTTTTAAAAATTGCTAATTATTTCGATGTTGGCAAGCAAATACTCATTTGTGAATTGATTGAATTAATCTTCTTTAATTTTAGGTTAACTAGCTGTCCAAATTTGGAGGGGTCAATTTGACAGAATTTTTAAGAAGGTGTTTGGCACCAACCCTTTCAGATGACATAGCTATTCTTTGAAAGGGAGAAAACAGAAGGCGCTATTTGTCACGCTACAATTATGCAGGGCTGTAATAGGTATGTTTTTTGTTAATTTCAGTAATATTATATAAATGCGTACACTACTTACACTAATTTTGACAAAAATGGTGAGATTTTAAAAGAAATTGAAGTTGAAATATGTTAGAATGAAAACTGTATAAAATTAAAAACAAAGTTATTTTTCATCCAATTCCAGTCTGACTGTTTAAAAATTATTTACAGTATAAAAACAACTTTCTTTTTCATATACGCACATGTAGTTTGTTACAGAAGCTGCAGAATTGACAAAATTGTGTGGAAATAAAAAAGAAATAGAGCTTGGCTTAGGAGAACCTAGGAAAGAAAGGGGTGGGAGGGATTCAAACAGTTGCAATGTGGAATATAATAGTAATTTAATATATAATAATTTGTTTTATAAGGCATTATTTTTTATTATTTTATTGAAAATCCTCCAGTTTATCCCATAAAACATCCAAAAAACATCTGAATATGCATTAAAATTGAGGTTCCGGGAATGTTTTAGGAACAATTTGAAACATTCTTGGAATGTTCCAATATTGAGTCCAGGGAATGTTCAAAGTGCTCACAAACGTCGTTCCAGGAACATTCTTGGATCAATTTGCGACTAAAAACAACTGTCCCAGGAACTAAGTGTTTGTCGCAAAAGTTTAACGTTTAAAAAACACAAGTGTGTTATTAGGGACCTTACCACTTATGGAGTTGTACCCAAAGGTTTGGGGAGACCAGCAACCAGCAATTTCACGTGTTAGTACTACAATGCATAGAGTATCTGATGATTTGAGATATAATATTCGGGATCATTTACTTGCACCTATTGAAAATGATAAAAGAAGATGAATGCTGTACATCCAATGTACGAACAAAGTGCATAAAATGCGATGTGGGTTTATGTATTGAATGTAACGTAATATTTTACACTAAATAATTTGTATCATGTATTTGGCTAGCGTTACCATATGGTAACGATTTTTTTTGTGTAAATAAAATAAACAACAGAAACGCAATATATTTCTTTTTTTAACTTTCCGTTAGGAAAATCAATGATTCTTCCCTATGATTTTCAAAAAATCGGGTTATTGTTTTTACCCCGTTTTACAAAAATCGAGGTTTCAACAAATCTCGACGTTTTGAAGCCCTAAGAAGCTTTCCTGACTATTTTCACGATGATGTCCGTACGTCTGTATGTATGTATGTATGTATGTATGTATGTAGCGTCCAAGATCCTTGGAATTTTCCGTAGCCTCCGTCTGAGGCTATCTGGAACTCTTGACGCTAGGAGTCAAGGGGCCGTGGAGCGAACCACGTTAATAACCTGGCGCCCGAGATTTAAACCGAATTTTGCATCAAGGGAGTCCATAGTGACGTGTTCGTGTGGCAGGAGCCACGTGTAAGGAAGTAAGCACGTTACAGTATATGTATGTATGTATGTATGTATGTATGTATGTATGTATGTATGTGTGTATGTATGTATGTGTGTATGTATGTATGTATGTATGTATGTATGTATGTATGTATGTATGTATGTATGTATGTATGTATGTATGTATGTATGTATGTATTGTAACGTGCCTCCCTTCTTACACGTGGCTCCTGCCACAAGAACACGTCACTATGGACACCCTTGATGCAAAATTCGGGTTTTTAAATCTCGGGCGCCAGATTATTAACGTGGTTTGCTCCACGGCCCCTTGACCCTTAGCGTCAAGAGTTCCAGATAGCCTCAGATGGAGGTTACGGAAAATTCCAGGGGTCTGGTTGAATTCAATTTAACTAACTAGTGAAAATCCGGAAAAGCCAAATCTTGCTTCTCCAATCAATAAATTGCGGTTAAAAATGAAAATAATAGAAATTCAAAACTTTAATCTATTAATACTCTGTGGTCTATTTTACGAATAATTCTTTAGTGACAAACAAATTAACAGGGAAAATAAATTGAGGTATGTATTACCTATATCTGGGATTTTAACGGACTTAACGGTCAGGTTATCAAATACGGTTCAAATCTACCGGGTTGTAAGGGGTCCCTAAGGCACGATTTAGATCTGCCGGGTAATCAGACAAATTGTGGCTAAGCCTCTTCCAAGTCTGATTAACCCTTGAATCCAAATGAAACCGGCAACTATTATTCCGACAATAAGGAAAAAAAATATATAAATAATGATTCTACGAAACGGGAAAAGAACGATTTAGATCTGCCGGGAAATCAAACAAATTGTGGCTAAGCCTCTTCCAAGTCTGATTAACCCTTGAATCCAAATGAAACCGGCAACTATTATTCCGACGGGGAGGAAAAAAAAATATAAATAATGATTCTACGAAACGGGAAAAGAACGATTTAGATCTGCCGGGAAATCAAACAAATTGTGGCTAAGCCTCTTCCAAGTCTGATTAACCCTTGAATCTACTAAAGCCGGTAACTATTATTCCGACGGGGAGAAAAAAAAATATAAATAATGATTCTACGAAACGGGAAAAGAACGATTTAGATCTGCCGGGAAATCAAACAAATTGTGGCTAAGCCTCTTCCAAGTCTGATTAACCCTTGAATCTACTAAAGCCGGTAACTATTATTCCAAAAAAAATAAAATTTAAGAACGAATTAGATCTGCCGGGAAATCAAACAAATTGTGGCTAAGCCTCTTCCAAGTCTGATTAACCCTTGAATCTAACTAAAGCCGGTAACAATTAAAAAAAAATATTTTCCCTCGAGTTAAACGGTACCCAACTATCGACACACAGAGTAAAAATATTCGTACTAGCATAAACTTTAAACTATTATACCTAATCCACTTGGATATCAATTTAATTTAAAACTACTGACAACCAAAAGCATAAAATAATTCGAGAATCCACTAATAATTCATCAGTTAATTAAAACGCAGTAAATAAAAATTCGAAATCAAATTACGGTTGACAAATCTTTATTTTCAGATAAGAGAAACAAAATAAAAAAAACGAATATCAGTTCAACAACAAAAGAAAAAAATAGCCGGTCGGAAAATTTTCAAAAAAAATACATTCAACAATTTAATAATAAGCGGCGATACGGAAAGTTTCGAATACACAGTTTATTTGTTAAAATTTATTTACCTTAATAAATACAGCCCACACACAATCGGAATATGGAATACACAAACTTTTCGCACTACGGTTTTTCGGTTTTTCGGAAGAACGTTTAACGGAGAATGCTTAAAGCCGAAAAAAAAACTGATTCTTTTCGAGAGCAAATAAGAAGCCAGACGGAATGAAGTTCGGAGCGCGAATAAGAAGCCGACCAAAAATGAATTGTTTCCGAATTTATATCCAAAATTTTAGTTACATTCTTCGGTGTGGGAATTAAAACGTGAAATCTATCTAGTTTCGACAAAAACTTGTAAGTATACTAGACGGCTCTCGATTAAATTAAAATGTTGTATATACCGGGCGTCCTTTCAGTTGAAAAGTTTAAATATCGGAAATGAATAAATTGTGTATGGTAGAAGTTGGATTTGCGTACCTCGGACTTATACTAAAATATACACCGGTAATAGCAAAAAAATAAATCACTGCGGTAGTCGAAAGGGTTGTAAAGTAACGAGTTATATACACCCTAGTGGTAAAATAAAATATATTACGGGATAAATAAAAAAATAAAAAAATTAAACTTGCAAAAAGCAGAAAAAAAATAACTCGTTACAGTATGTATGTATGTATGTATGTATGTATGTATGTATGTATGTATGTATGTATGTATGTATGTATGTATGTATGTATGTATGTATGTATGTATGTATGTATGTATGTATGTATGTATGTATGTATGTATGTATGTATGTATGTATGTATGTATGTATGTATGTATGTATGTATGTATGTATGTATGTATGTATGTATGTATGTATGTATGTATGTATGTATGTATGTATGTATGTATGTATGTATGTATGTATGTATGTATGTATGTATGTATGTATGTATGTATGTATGTATGTATGTATGTATGTATGTATGTATGTATGTATGTATGTATGTATGTATGTATGTATGTATGTATGTATGTATGTATGTATGTATGTATGTATGTATGTATGTATGTATGTATGTATGTATGTATGTATGTATGTATGTATGTATGTATGTATGTATGTATGTATGTATGTATGTATGTATGTATGTATGTATGTATGTATGTATGTATGTATGTATGTATGTATGTATGTATGTATGTATGTATGTATGTATGTATGTATGTATGTATGTATGTATGTATGTATGTATGTATGTATGTATGTATGTATGTATGTATGTATGTATGTATGTATGTATGTATGTATGTATGTATGTATGTATGTATGTATGTATGTATGTATGTATGTATGTATGTATGTATGTATGTATGTATGTATGTATGTGTGTATGTATGTATGTATGTATGTATGTATGTATGTATGTATGTATGTATGTATGTATGTATGTATGTATGTATGTATGTATGTATGTATGTATGTATGTATGTATGTATGTATGTATGTATGTATGTATGTATGTATGTATGTATGTATGTATGTATGTATGTATGTATGTATGTATGTATTGAAATGATATCATGGTTTTTGAAACTAAGCTAACTTAACTCAGGATGTTGTATAAACAAAGGAATTTAAATTAAAAACTTAGCTGTACACCTACTTGTTAAGTATTATAAGATAGCCAGTTGTATCATCAATTGAATCATAAGAAAGGTTCAAAATAATATTTGTGTTGTTTAGAGTCTTACATTAAACATTGATGTAATGTAAACA